>JAJMBO010000042.1:0-81705 GCA_030585065.1 Blastobotrys persicus
CCGATCTACTATCGAACCAGTTGAGAAGGTTCTTCGTGACTCCAAGATCGACAAGTCCTCTGTCCACGAGATCGTCCTTGTTGGTGGTTCCACCCGTATTCCAAAGATTCAGAAGCTCGTTTCTGACTACTTCAACGGTAAGGAGCCATGCAAGTCTATCAACCCAGATGAGGCTGTTGCCTATGGTGCTGCTGTCCAGGCAGCTATCCTTTCCGGTGACTCTTCTTCCAAGACTCAAGACTTGCTTCTTTTGGATGTTACCCCATTGTCTCTTGGTATTGAGACTGCTGGTGGTGTCATGACCAAGTTGATTCCAAGAAACTCCACCATCCCAACCAAGAAGTCTGAGACCTTCTCCACATATGCTGACAACCAGCCAGGTGTCTTGATTCAGGTCTTCGAGGGTGAGCGTGCTAAGACTAAGGATAACAATATCCTCGGTAAGTTCGAGCTCTCTGGCATTCCACCAGCTCCACGTGGTGTCCCACAAATCGAAGTTACCTTCGATGTTGATGCCAACGGTATCTTGAACGTCTCTGCCGTCGAGAAGGGTACTGGTAAGTCCAACAAGATTACCATCACCAACGACAAGGGTCGTCTCTCCAAGGAGGACATTGAGAGAATGGTCTCTGAGGCTGAGAAGTACAAGGAGGAGGACGAGAAGGAGGCTGCTCGTATCGCTGCCAAGAACGGTCTTGAGTCCTATGCTTACTCTCTCAAGAACACCTTGAGCGAGGAGAAGTTCAAGGAGAAGACTGATGAGGAGGAGCGATCCAAGCTCGAGAAGGCTATCAATGAGACCATTGAGTGGCTCGACAACAACCAGACTGCTCAGACTGACGAGTACTCTGACAAGCAGAAGGAGCTTGAGGGTGTTGCTAACCCAATCCTCATGAAGTTCTACGGCCAAGAGGGCGGTGCCGCTGGTGGCATGCCAGGCGGTATGCCAGGTGGTATGCCAGGCGGTGCTCCAGGTGGTGGCGATGCTGGTGCCGGTGGCGACTCTGGCCCAACCGTTGAGGA
Source organism: Blastobotrys persicus (assembly GCA_030585065.1). Classification (NCBI taxonomy): domain Eukaryota; kingdom Fungi; phylum Ascomycota; class Dipodascomycetes; order Dipodascales; family Trichomonascaceae; genus Blastobotrys; species Blastobotrys persicus. The sequence continues at coordinate 1,024 of JAJMBO010000042.1, forward strand.
GGTTGATTAAACACAGAGTTTAAATTATTGAAGAAAATCAAGAAAAAACAATTGTGCTTAATTTTATTAATGTAATGTAGATAGTAAACTTGTGGTTTTGCAAAGTACTCAAAGGATTCTTAACGTAGTAGTTGTGCACATGAAAATTTTTTTTATACTCTTCCAGAGGACGCTTACTTTCTTTGCCCCTGATCAAGCAGAAAGAAAAGAAAACGCCATATGTTTATGCTGACTGTCAATTTAGATACGTCCCAGCGCGTATAGCGCGCAATCAAATGACGTGGACATAAGGGCAGGTCATTAGCAGGAGTGGATGCCAGCTTCAAGTGTATGAATGTAGTGTAGATTTTTAAATGGCGTTTATGTTCCTACTAAGCAGTCTCATAAAAGCAAGCATGGCCTTTTTTGAATGGGCCAATTCAGTTGGAAAATCCGAAGATTGTCGGCAAATATGGGTTTGGGCCGGCACACGTTGGGAGGGAGCACGCGCAAGCAACGGGTAAAAGCCCTCGCACGCACACGTAGTTACTACTCCTACTACTAGACAAACTGTCGCCACTATACAGCATATACAGACACATATAATCCACAATGAATGCTGAGTAGTAAGTGGTGTGTGGCAGGGAGAGATTATTATGGGGCTAACGAGGGCATAGAGTTGGTTAATAAGGGCTGGGACTGCGGTGAGATTACTAACGGTTGGGGTCAGGTACGACTACCTTTTCAAGCTGCTTTTGATTGGCGATTCTGGTGTCGGTAAATCGTGTCTTTTGCTGAGATTCGCCGATGACTCATACACTGAGTCTTACATCTCGACTATTGGTGTTGATTTTGTAAGTGGGGAAGAGACGATAAGGGGATTTGGTGACAACTAACTGTGTGTGGCTGCTGTAGAAAATCCGCACGATCGAACTCGAGGGAAAGACTGTGAAGCTTCAGATCTGGGACACTGCTGGTCAGGAGCGATTCCGAACAATCACCTCTTCTTATTACCGTGGGGCCCACGGAATCATTGTGGTTTATGATGTGACTGATCAAGAGAGCTTTAATAATGTCAAGCAGTGGTTCCAGGAGATAGACCGATATGCGACTGAGGGTGTGAACAAGTTGCTTGTTGGTAACAAGAGCGATATATCCGATAAGAAGGTTGTTGAGTACACAGTTGCCAAAGAATTTGCTGATTCGATGGGCATTCCATTTTTGGAGACGTCGGCAAAGAGTTCCACCAACGTTGAGCAGGCCTTCTTGACGATGGCTCGACAGATCAAGGAGAGAATGGGTGGTGCTGGCGAGGGTGCCGGTGGCGACAAGGCCAGTGTCAATCTGCGGGGCCAGAATGTTTCTCAGGGCTCGAGTAACGGATGCTGCTAAATTTTAAGTTAAGTATGTAGTTGAATTCATTTTTTTAATCAAGTAGGGACTAGTTGATGTCTAGGGTATTTCTTACGTTTCAAGCTATGTAGTTGAATATTTTTTTTTTTTTTTTTTTTTTTTTTAATCAAGTAGGGAGTGCTGATATTATCTGACTAGTTGCTTTTTATCTAGTATATTTCCTATGTTTCTGATATATGGAATAACGGATGAAGGCGGGAGAGAAAAAAATGGACAGTATTGTCTGGCACTGCGGAGGCGCGGATGAACAAGATTAAGTATATATATATATATATATATATATCTGGTTCTGGATTTGGGTTATATCGATGTATTCTTTGGTGGGCCATGGATATCAATCGCGTCCGGACTTCTCATCACCGTTGTCCCCATTGATTTATTCCGACCTGTAATATACACTGCCCCGGTGATAAATCCATCAGATGCTCATTCCCCGATCCATTGAACTTCCCCCTTCGTTCGAGGTAGGGTAGTCCGAGATCGACAGCGTTGTCCCGCCGATCGAATGAAGGGTCTTTAAATATCTGGCCCCATCCATTTAATTTCATCATATCCCTTCGACTCCTTTGAGCGTTAACTTTGATCGATCGTGTGGCCCTGTCGTCTAAATCGCTATGCCGTTTGTACCAGCGTTGAACTAATCTCCACTTCTATTCATACCATATTACGCCTATCGAAGCTATATAGTGAGCATATACTATTGTCGAGTTAGTGAGTATACATATATATACATATACAATAACATTGGAATATAATTCTTCATAGTAATTGACTGAAAAAAAAAACAAAAAAATCTTTTTACAAAACGAAAGAGACTTAGTAAGTTTACATATATATACATATACAATATAACATTGGAATACAATTCTCCATAGTGGTTGACTGAAAATATCTTTTTTTTTTACAAAATGGAAGAGACTTAGCTGGGAAGAATAGCAAAAGGCAGATCAAACACTTTACCTGCTAGAGACATTGCCATAACCCAATTGATTAATTGTCCACAAAAGTTGCCGACACCCACGAGCTCCTTCGACCCGGCAAGTAACAACCAGCCATTGGTCGTTGCTGAGTACCCTTACCGGATCCAGCATATTATTTATTTTTCTTTTTCTTCTTTTCTTTAACAAATGACGTATTCGCCATTTCCGGAACTCACAATTAAACTCAGCCAACCCTGCACTCGCCTCAGCAAAACCAACAAACTCGGCAACAACGAGAACACTACATAGAACGCTAATTGTTAATACAATACACAGACATCCAGGAGGCGATTCAGCCAATGCCCATTACTGAGTCAGCGAATAGTCGGCACTAGGGGGCATATGCAAGATAAAAAATATCACCGACTCTCAAACGGTCGTGCATTGAAACACACATTCACAATACTACCTGGTCGGTTTCAAGATTTTTCTTGACCACACTGCAGGCGCAACCACGCTCCATAGTAGATTCCTCCATGGTCAATCACGTATCAGTTGGCCAGATGCAGACATTCTCGTCGGAGCAAATGGCTTGTTTCGGGAGCCCAATGGCCGGAAATGGTACATATTCAAAACCCTCGAGGAAGACAAGGGCAAGGGTCTAAACAATGCCCGCCGATCGTCTCGACATGCTGTGCATCAAGTTGAAATTAACGATTAACGGAGAGCTGGAGTCAGCTCATGCTGCATTCTATGCAGCATAAGGAAGCGAGTCATGAAAGGTAACGACGGGTATATAGCGTTGTTGGAATGAGTGCCGATCCTCCTTCATACCAAACAGCAGCAGCAGTTTAATTAATTTTATCGACTTTCAACACAAAAAACAAACAGCTACATCTTGCAATTCTACCATTCTTTTTCTTCTCTTTAAAAAAGTTCTATTAGGGGGCTAGTCGTTTAAAAAAAAAAAAAAAAAATTTCAAGATTGTATATGTACTTTTTTTTTTTTTACAACTGCACATATGTAGGTAGCATGTATGCGCTTGCCCTTGTGCACGGTCAAAGACAAGGCTACCACCGTAAACGTCTGTGTGCACCAAATCCGGAGCTGTCTGACCATCCGGAACATTCCCTGCACAGGAACTTCTTTGTCTAAATCCAACCAAAGGGCGACCTTGGAATCTGTTTATCCTGCTTCTGACAGTGACAGTGCAACAATGAAGGAAAAGAAGCAAGAGGAAGAACAGAAAAAAAAAAAAAAAAAAAAGGGAGGATAAAATGCTCATGACCCCGTAAAACACTATGCCCCTCAAGGCATGCGCAAGCTGAGACTGTGAGTTTAGGCGAAGGATCACCAAAAGTAATTATCAGAGCCGATATTACCACAGGGGGAAAATGATCTGGTCGATCATACATCCCCCCTTTTTCTCATTATTTCTTTTTTCACATATCCAAATAAATATCTTACAATCCGCCTGGAGTAGATCCTTTTTTTTTTCCTCTATCTCTTTTTCTCTTCGTTACGACACTCATTGTTTTTCTGAATAGCTGGTCTATTTGGTAGCATACCTTCACGAATTCTTTGTTTATTTTATTTTATTTTATTTTTTTTTGTTTTTCAGTCATTCCTTTAGATATCCTTCGACGATCATTATGAAGTACTATTCGCTTGCCTCCCTCGTTGGAATTGCCCAGGCCGTCGTGGTTTACCAAACTGCCCATTACCATGTCACTGTCACCGCTGGAGCTGATGCCAATGCTGCCTCTGTCTCTCTTCCTCAAGCTACTCAGCAGCCCGAGCAAGAACAGCCTAAAGTACAACAATCGTACCAAAAGCAGGACCAAGGTCAGCAACAACAACAACAGGACGGACCAAAGGTTGTAACCGTGACCACCCTTCAAGCCCAACAACAATCGTCTACGCCAACTACTGAGCAGGATCCATCTTCAGTTGATCAAGGCGAGGAGGCTTCTACTACTCCTAACCCATCTGCCACTGGAGATACCGACATTGACGAGTACGCTAAGAAGTGTATTGACCGTCACAACAACGACCGATCCAAGCACTCGGCTCCTGAACTCGCTTGGAACCAGACTCTTGCCGACTACGCTAAGAAGTACCTCGACAACCAGAACTGTGTGTTTGCTCACTCTGGTGGTCCATACGGCGAGAACATTGCCATGGGATACGACTCTGCTGAAGACGCTATCAAGGCTTGGTACGAAGAGTACAAGCAATACAACTTCAAAGCTGGTCAATTCTCTGAATCAACTGGTCACTTCACTCAGATGGTTTGGAAGTCTTCTACTCAAATTGGCTGTGCCGATGTTGACTGTGGTAGCAAGGGTACCTTCATGGCCTGCGAGTATTTCCCACGTGGTAATGTCATTGGCCAGTTCGTCGAAAACGTCCTTTCCGGCTAGAGCCCTCCTATTATTACAAATTTTTTTATCTTGTAGTTCTATACCTTTGATTTTTTTTTTTTTCTCGTGTGTTAAATGTATTTCCTCTTGTTTTTCTTTTTTTTACAGATTGACTTTGTTCCAACCACTAGCATTATTTCTTGCCCGTTTAGTTGTTTATGCCCCTGATTACGTCACCTCCGAGACAATCTCGTGAATCTCCACGAATGGGATAGGAAAAACATTCCGCCTACCACACTGCAACCTGCTTATCCGTGCTGCATGAAGCGACAGCTCGACAAGGCAGTGATGTACAATAAACACTGCTTTGTCGAAAACTCAAAAAAAAAAAAAAAAAAAAAAGCTAGGCTTGAAATTCCCCGAAAGAGGAAGGCGGGCCCTGGTCGATCGTCAAAGGGGGCAAGCTGTGACGTATGTAACTAAGGTAGTTAGAAATACCTTATATTAACAACTTCAGTTGACGAACCTACTGCCCGTAGAGGAGAACAGATACGCTATACAGACGTTGAAGAACCTAATCTGTGGCTTTACGAGGGTTAGATTCCAGGGGGACAAAGTAGTTGCTCCGTGGAATACCTACGTCATTCAGGGGCGTAAATCACTAGCGGTAAAAAAAGCACGTTGATATAAACTAAACTTTTCTGTCAACAAACGACTTGATGACTCCCTCGTATGACGCGTCGTAGTCAACCAAGGTGACAGAGTCACCGTCAAGAATTGTGTTAGCTTGGACAAACTGCTTTCTAGGAAGCTTTGCCGCGAGAACAGCGTCTCTGAACTTGGCCATTTCAGGTTCAACGTGAGTCATATCGCTGTACAACTTGCTGCCGTTATCAAAGTCAGCAGTGGTCTTGAAGATGTGCAGCTTTTGAAGATAGTCTCCGACTGCCTTCTTACCGACGGTCTCAATCTTGCTACGGTCGAGCTTGATGACCAAATCACTGTAATCATCCTTAGAATAATCAAGCTTGACAAAGCCATCGCCAGCACGAAGGAAGCTCTTCAAAATCGAGAAACGAGCCTGCATGTGAGGTTGACCCCACTTCCCAGTCTTTGGATCCCAGAACTCAAGAGCCAAAAGACCCGCACGGGCCATTTGCAAGTATGCAACGTAAAGAACGTCTCGAGCTTCTTGACCATCATGACCAAAAATGGAAAGCAACCCAAAGTCAGTGCTCAGATACATGGCAACGCATTCTGCACGACATTCTTCATATGATCCGGCAATTGCGCCAAACACAGAGCCCCAAGTTTGACCCTTTTTGTAATATGTAGAGACAGGTTTGCCAGTGATTGGACTAACTGGGGGTGATGACTTGTCAAAGTTGAAAGACCCGTCCGAGTTTTCGCTCAGTAGCTTTCCTGTACCGTGACCAAGGAGTTCGTGAATGCCGACTTGAACTTCGAAAGCAGGACCACGGTGTTTGTCATATAGCTCTGCGTCTGAAGAATCGAGGAAGGTGATTTTCTCGTTTGGAGCCTTGGCGCTGAGAACATTACCAAGCGAGACATTCTTGAAACCAAGGTTAATACGAATGTCGTCGTAATTAGGAATGTTAATGCCGGCAGGGATACCGGAACCCGCAAAAGTCATGACCTCAAGGGAAGTGAAATCTGGTGGAGTGAAAACATCCTTTTCAAACTCCTTGTCCCAAGGCAACTGCGTGATATACTTCGTGGCATTCGAGACCAAGTGACCAAATTTTTCAGTTTGCTCCTTATTAACCATGGCAACCAGTCCTTCCCATTCACCGCGAACGCCGGACGGGTCTCTGTAGGTCTCAATAAAGCCAATGTTGGTCTCAACTTTTGGACCCAGATCTTTGATCCACTGTCGCTGGGATTCTTTGTGGGCCTCCATAGATCCGTCGTCAAAAGATTTGAAATAAGACTCCAGCATCTTAACCTGGGTGTCATTGGCAGCGTACTTCTTGGCTTCTTCAATTTCTCGAGAAATGTGTTCAAACTCTTTATGATGGTCACCATACTCTAGTTTAACCTTAGCACCATTGTCCAGCTCGTAAACATCCTTGAATTCCCCGTTGGCCTTGACTTGCGCAGACGCAATCTTAAGAATGAATTGACCCTCTTCCGTCTTGAACAATCTCGTGTTCTCTGCCAGAATCTTGTTAGCTTCCATCAGCTGCTGAACCTTGGTGATCTCATCCTCAGTAACATTGGGCGAGTAATAAGCGGTAACATGACCCTTGTCTGGATAGCCCAACAAGTTAGCTTCTTCTGGCTCAACCTTGTAGAGCGGCTCCCGGACATTGTCAAACAAAGCCCTTGTCTCTGGAGACACGGTAGCAATCTTTTCAAAGCTGCCTTCAGACAATCGAGGAATGAACTTTGCGTCGCCAAAGGACTTGTAGTTGCCCAAGTTGGACAAAAACTGACTGGCGTATTGCAAAAAGTATTCCACATCCTCGTCGCTGACACCAGACTTGCTCTTGAGTGCATTGAAGTCGCCGTTTACCGCTTTGTAAACACCAAGAATCAAGTCGTAAATGTCTTCCGACTCAGGACTGACTTGGCGCAGGACTACCCTTGTACCGTGGTGGGAGGCCCGGGACAAGTGATGGGCATACTTCTTCTCCTGGTCAGTCAATGCCTGAAAATGCGGCTTTACCACTAATTGGCACACTGGCGCATTCTTATCAGCCAAATAATGCTCGTTCCCCATTTTAGTGCTGTAGCAGTTAAGTTGATGTTGTGATGACACGGCATGCACCACATCCGCCGTCCTCCTCATATGGCCCAAAGCGGGGTATCTTACCCGACCCAGCAGTAACCCCTTACTGAACCTCAACATTCCCCTTTAGTGTACAGTCTTTCTATAAGTGTATATGCAAGAGAAAAACAGGAGTTGGTGCTCGACTTCCTGATATTTGATACTGGGACTTCGTCGAATCATCAACAAATTCTTTTCCACCTCCATCGGCTTATATAGATCTCGGGGTATTCCGCTGCGGCCCACGACTAATGTGCGACGCAAAAACTCAGTATAAAACATTAGTAGAATGACTATACTATATTAGCTCATTAAAAGATTTACAGCCCAATCGACCGACAGGTTGCGCAAGTCTGTGTAGTTTTGACCTGTCCCAACGAAGAGCACTGGTATGCCGGTTGAATAGGTCATGTTGACCATTGATCCAATCATATCTCCAACAGTATCGCATTTCGAAATTAAAAAGAAATCGAGGTTTCGAGAGGCACCAAATGCTGCGTTAAAATTTTGTGCCTGTTTCACTGAATCAGTGCCCACGAGGGCCTCGCCAACCATAATAATTTTGTCTGGTTGGGCAAGTTTACCGAATTTCTCTAGTGAAGACATTAGGCGTTCGTCATTATGTCGTCGGCCAGCAGTGTCAATCAATACTACGTCGAAACCACCTCGTTGACCATGATCAATTGCTTTTTGTGCGATGACCGCGGCATCCTTGCCGTATCCCTGGTCAAAAATTTCAACATGGCCGCTTCCCAAACGTGTTGTCAACTCTTGTAGACGTCTGACATGGACTTTGAGTTGCTCTACTGCTCCGGACCTAAATGTATCGCACGCAGCAATAAGTACTTTATACTTGTTCTGTAAAAGCCAGAAAGCCAGCTTAGACAGATTGGTCGACTTTCCAACACCGTTAACCCCGACCACAGATATAACGTATGGCCTTTCACCACGTTTATGGGACGCTTCTACTTCATGAAGCAGATCTAGTGACGTGTTGGGAGTGAGAATTCGACGCAGAGCTTCTGTCATTGCAGATTTCACTGTCATTTCTACTGAAGTCCAGCTTTGCGTCTTGGACCCCACAAGACTCTTGTCCACTGTCGAACATAGGTGGTCCGCTACTTCACTAGCAACATTCTTCTTCAGTAAATGTTCTCGCATTGCGACCAATGCTTTCTGCAAATCCTCCTGGTTCAAAGTTTTGCCTCCCACAATGTTCTTTAGGAAGCTAAATGCTCTACTCTCATTGCCCGACCCGCTTGAAGATTTGACTGTTTCGCTATCCAAAATACCTTTCATTTCTGTCGAAAGATCGTTCAGAAGGAACTCACCTTTCTTATTAGACTGTCCCCATTTATTGATATCCCCAACCATATCATCAGCGCCAGTACTACTATATAAAGTGCCATCACTTTGGTTTGCGCCAGAATAATCCAACACCACGTCTCCATCGTCATCCTCTGCAGCCCCGTCATCTCCCCATCTTCTCATTTTCTTTTTGGTTTTCTTCTTTGAATCTTCCGCACCGGAGTCTGCTGGTGAGTTCTTTCCTTTATTTCTTCCAGATCGTCTAACCCGCCTGTGAGCCTCTGGCTTGTTTTCTTGAATTTCTACCGAGCTGGCCATAGCAACTGGTTCTTCAGCTACTTCTCTTTCTTGTGCTGCCGGTCGATCATCAGGTGCCTTTTTCGAAGCCGTTGAACTCTCAAGCTCTTCAACTCTGACGTCAATCATTGAGTTTAATCGTCCAAAATCTAGTCCGTCGTCAATTGGCGTTCCTTGTTCCAGATTGTCTTTTATTTGATCTCCAAGAAGAGCAAGAAATATTTTGTTAAAATTCGACAAAAGCTCATCACTGTACGATAGATGAATAATTGATTGGTACACAACCACAAACATCAGTCCATAATTGTTCGAAACTAGGTACTTCACTGTATAGTTATCCTTGTGGAACACATCACGATCCTTTGCACGGTTTTCAATAAATACCTCCCGGATTAGTGAGTTAATAACGTTCTCTGGCACTGCTTTCTGGTATGCCTTCTGCCACAACACAATACCACCCGTAGAAAAGACCGAAATCAGGTCGATCATTGTATATGAGATGAGCTTAAGGAGGCTGGCAGATTAGGGCTCTCCGCGCGCCGGTGCAAAGTCATCAACCTTGTCGGAGAACCGGCACCACGGACGGCCGGTTGGTCCCAATGCCGTGGCACACTCCTCGTGTTTTTATTACTGAACTATCGCGCTCGCTCCGATCATTTTGGGCTCAGTGATTCGAGTGGTAATACGGAGTAAATATTGGCAGAACTGAGGCTCAAACAAGACAATCTGACGGGCTTTCGGTCAAAGGCGGCGATCTCTACTATCTGTTGGGCTTAATTAACGCCGGCCATGGCAAGTAAAAGGAAACGCACGTCCACATTAGGTATTCTTGCCAGTGATGACGAATCTGATGGTGTTCGGCGGGGATCCAGTAGACGGAAGAACTATGTTGAACCCGACAGCGATGAGGACGAATTCTTTGATAACGATAAGGCAACAGAACACAATGGCGACTACCCAAAATCGTTGACGAATGGAGAACTCGGCGATTCAGTTCCAGAAGGTAGCGATGTAGAGGGGGAAGAGTCCCAAGAGAAACATGTTGATCGGTTCACGGTGAGACTTAAAATTGGTCATGATGCGGCTCAGCAGTTGGAACAGAGTGGTTCTATGGATGGCTATCAGAACAATCAGGATGAAGAAGGCGAACAATTTAGCCAGAGAGTGACAAGACAACGAACATCCAGGAAATCTGTACGTGTCAGTGGCCAGACAGAGGCTAACGAATTCAATGAATTTCCTGATGACGAGGAAGACGGTGTTGAAAAAGAGGAGGAAGCCGAAGAGGAGGACGAGGAAGAAGAAGTTATACGACCGTACCCCAGGTCTCTGAGACGGTCTCTTAGAAGATCAGTGGAAGTGGAAGCAGACAATACCGTTATTGAACGGGGCGCTCGAAGTTCTCGACGTTTACGACGGAGAGTGTCTTCAGATTCAGAGGAATATCAAGTGGAAAGCGAAGATCTAGACGCTGAGCTGAGTGATTTGACAGGAGAAAAACCAGATATTCGAGACTTCATTGACGATTCAGACGATGATATGGTTAAACGGCGACCAAGCAGGCGAAGCAGGGTCCGTAGAGGACGTCCGAAAGGAACGACCAAAGTTTTGCGACGGAAAAAATCAAGTGAACAGTCTTCGGACTATGAAGACTCAGAAGAAGAAAATGACGAAGAGGAAGATCTTCAGGAGGAGTTACGTGATCTTAATGATTCCATCAGTCCTCCACCAGATCGAAAGCACCAACTGAGAGCAAGAAAAGAAGTTAACTACCAAATTCCACCACCTTTAGCAACTACGGATGATTATTCCGTAGCTGTACCGCACCTTCCACCCCCAGGCCCCGGACCACAAGGAACCATGTCTCATAGACGCGGAGGCAAGAACGCTAATGCTGGACCGACGCGACGGCTATTTCCGACTACAGGACCATTTGGCGGTAGCGATGTTGTTTCAATTTTTGGCTATACTCCGGGTGGTAGCAGCCACGGCGGCTCGAATGCAAGTGCTGGAGGTGAAGGAGAAGGGAGTAACAAGGGAGTTAGTGTGTATAAAGCACCTGTTGATTCTGATAGCTCTGATGATGAAACCGGAGGGGCTAAGATTGTTGAAGCCCCAGGAGCTAGTAGCAAGTCAAAGAAGGCCGGCTTGTCAGATTCCGATCCACTAGGGGTTGATATGAACATTGATTTTAGTTCTGTGGGCGGTCTGGACACTTATATTAATCAACTCAAGGAAATGGTAAGCTTGCCACTAAGGTATCCAGAAATTTATAAGCAATTTAATGTTACGCCACCAAGAGGAGTGTTGTTCCATGGGCCACCAGGAACTGGTAAGACTTTGATGGCACGTGCATTAGCTGCCAGTTGTTCTTCAGATGGGAAGAAGATAACATTTTTCATGAGAAAGGGTGCGGACTGTTTGTCGAAGTGGGTTGGCGAAGCTGAACGCCAGCTCCGGTTGCTCTTTGAAGAGGCTAGAAACCAACAACCGAGCATCATTTTTTTCGATGAGATTGATGGCTTAGCTCCAGTAAGGTCATCGAAGCAAGAACAAATTCATGCATCAATTGTATCTACATTACTTGCTTTAATGGATGGTATGGACAATCGTGGACAAGTGATTGTTATTGGTGCGACTAACAGGCCGGATTCTGTTGATCCTGCATTAAGACGACCAGGCAGATTCGACCGTGAGTTTTACTTTCCCCTACCGGATGTGGATGCCCGAAAGAAGATTATTGGTATCCATACCAAGAAATGGGATCCTCCTCTAGAGCCAGCATTTATCGAGAAGATTGCTTCGCTTACCAAGGGATATGGGGGAGCCGACTTACGTGCGCTTTGTACCGAGGCTGCGCTAAATGCCATTCAGCGTAGATACCCGCAGATTTATATGTCTGACAAGAAACTTCTAGTGGATCCTCAATCTATCCATGTTACGGCTGTGGACTTTATGAAATCAGTCGAGAAGATTGTGCCCTCTTCGGCAAGGTCAACTTCCTCTGGGGCCGAGCCGTTGCCGGGCCGTGTTGAACCGCTTTTGAGACGTTCGTTCGAAAGCATTAAGGAGAAACTAGATCATTTATTCCCCAAGAAGAAAAAGCTGTCTGCCTTAGAGGAGGCAATGTATGAACAGTTTGACGATCATGGGTTTGAGAAGCAAGAGGCTGTGAACGGTATGTATTTTTAAACACTGTGGATGAAGTTGCATACAACTAATGCTGAATTTAGGTTTCAAAATGGCCAGAATTTTTCGACCCCGATTGATGATATATGGAGAACCTGGAATGGGCCAGCATTATATTGGATCTGCGGTTTTACATTATCTAGAAGGATTTCATGTTCAAACATTTGATATTGGTAATCTGTTGAGTGACTCGGCGAGAACTCCAGAGACTGCTGTCGTGCAGATGTTGGCTGAAGTTAAAAGGCATACGCCGAGTGTCATATTTCTACCAAATGTTGAGGTTTTCTTTGAGACTATGTCGGATTATGCGAAATCTGCCCTACTCAGCTTCTTGAGGAACTTGGGTTCATCGGAAGAGATAATGCTGCTGGGAATCGTGGAGCGGGATTATTCGGAGATTGATCCGCAAATAAAAATGCTTTTCGGTTATTCAGGAGAGAATTCACAGGAGTTACAGAAGCCCGCTTCTAGTGACTTGAGTGAATTTTTCAAACAGTTGTTGAGTTATCTTCAAGCGAAGCCGACAGATTACCCTGATTTTGACAACCGACCAAAGCGGAAGCTGGAAGCATTAGAAATTGCCCCTCCGCCGAAGGATCATATCCCCACAAAGACTGAATTAAAAGAACGCGAGTTGAATGATAAAAAGCTCAAGAACGCCTTGAAGGTAAAGTTGGGGCCACTAATGGACATTTTTAAAAACCGTTACAAACGATTTAGAAAACCACCAATTGACGACGCATTATTAATTCACCTCTTTGAGCCACCGGTGGAAGGGGCGCAACACGAGTATGTCAAATCAGATGATGATATGATTCTTGAAGTAGCTACAGGGAAGAAATACTTCAATATTGACCTTGACATTATTGAAGAAAGACTATGGAACGGGTTTTATTCTGAACCAAAACAGTTTTTGCAGGACATTGAAATGATCCATATAGACGCACAAGTTTCTGGCGATCGAGACCGCGGGGTAAAGGCGTCTGAAATGTATGCTAATGCACAAGTAGCGATTGATGAAATTGGTGATGCTCAGTTCTTGGCACAATGCCATGACCTGCGAAAGCGAGAACTGCTAAAGCTTAGAGAACTGCAACAAGAAAGACAGAAACGGTTACAGGAAGCATTGGAGAAACAGCAGCAGGGATTGCAGGAAATGGGTGACGGGCAACAACAACAACTACAGATGCAGGCACAGCTTAGGGCCGATGACGATCCTACAGAACAAAATGGACATGACGCTGAAAATAATACGCTGAAGGAAGCTAAAGATGACGATGCTCCCGATGTTGGAATGGGTGCTATACATGCGACCGCCGATCCTAATGCTGTGGAGACTGATATGGCGAATGGCATAATTGGTAATGGTACTGAATCTAAACCTGTCGCAGACAACGATGGCGATGCAGTCATGAACGATGTAGGAGGATCGCAGGTGTCTATCAATGCAGAACCGGAAAATGAGACGTCAGAACCCAATAAAGGCAAGGAGCCTTTAGCGCCTGAGCTGAAGAATAGGGCAAAAGGGGTTGAGAAGGAGTATTTTGTACCTCCTTCACCGTCACCAGGTCCCGAACCGGAAAGTCCAAATAAAGAACTTACTCTGGATGCAGAAAAAGCAGACGCCTTTCATTCGCGGTTGATTGAGGGCACTAAGGGGCTTACTGTCGAGCAATTAGAGCAGGTGAATAGCGCGTTGATTGACACACTTTGGTCTCAGCGCCATTTGTGGGATAGAAACAAAATTATTGATGACTTAGAAAACACATTGACACATGTGGTGGAAAGCATCCATGCTGCAACCAAAAAGGCATCAATGGAAGCAGCCCACGTGTCGGGAATGTATTAATGTATGATTTATTACAGATATTTATATTAATAATGAATTAACCAAAAATTTGTTTAATAGTAATCAAGACCGAGAAAGATAAATACGCAATAAGGGATACACAGGAGCTATTGCAATTATATTTTATACAGTCTATGATATATATACAAGAGGATAAATATTAAGCATTTATAGGTGCCTGATCCATAATTTTTGCAACGTCTAGAATAAGCTTATCAGACCCGAACTGACCGTATACCTGAATTCCAACGGTGTCTTGGTCCTTACCCCAGGGAACAGAGATAGCGGGTAAACCAGCGAGATTAGCTGAGACAGTGAGAACGTCATTGATATAGCTATCTGTGGAATTGCGATTTTGCTGGATTTCTCCATGGGTCGGCGCAGTGGTTCGTGCCGTAGGATGTATCAAAACGTCAACGCCTGCCGGATCGCCCTTTGTTTCATGCAGAACATTTGGGCTCTTGAAAATATCATTAAACTCATTGCTGATGATTCTTCTCACCTTCTGAGCTTTTTCAAAATGGTTTCCATATGCTCCAGCACTCAAATTATAAGTACCCAAAAGAATACGACGTTGGACTTCTGTTCCAAATCCTAGCGTACGGGTTGGGGCAAAGAGATTACCAGTGTGGTCTCTATCCGAATCTGCTCGGAATCCATATCGAACACCGTCATATCGAGCCAAATTCGATGATGCTTCTGCTGGAGAAATGATAAAATATGCCGGAAGGGAATGCTTTAAGGAAGGGACAGACACAATAGAAACTTCATGCCCGAGTGATCGTAAATAGTCTAAAGAGTCCGTCCAAGCTTTGCGGACTTGCGGAGAAAGGTCTATAATGGCTTCTTTCATGATTCCAATTTTAAGTTTGTCTTTTCTAGGATCCTTCTGATCTAATTTTGCGATTTTTGCTCTGATTTCTGGGGAGATGGACGTCGGATCAGCCTCGTCATACTTGTTTAAAATGTCGAACGTGGTTTCTACTAAAGGAACACTTTTTGCCAATATTCCAACGGTATCTAGACTCTGAGCATAGGCAATAACGCCATGTCTAGAAATAAGTCCATATGAAGGTTTGAAACCAAGTACACCACAATAGGCACCTGGAAGTCGTACGGAGCCTCCAGTATCAGTACCCAGAGATACATCACACATATCTGCAGCTACAGAAGCAGCACCGCCTCCTGATGATCCGCCAGCAGATGCTTCTATATCAGGGAAAAGTGGATTCAGCGCTGTTCCGAAATACGTGTGATCGTTGTTGCTTCCCATTGCGAATTCGTCCATATTTACTTTTCCAGCGACGACAGCACCAGCATTTCGCAATAGCCTCCCGACCGTTGACTCGAAAGGACTGATGTAATCTTTCAAAACCCTTGAAGCGCACGTTGTAGGCATGTCCGTAGTGCAAAAATTGTCCTTCAGAGAGATAACCCGTCCTTGAAGACCATCACCACGAGTATTTAGTGGTGCCAATCTTCGAACTTCTGATCTCACTAGGTCTGCTGGCTTTAACGTTATGAACGTCTTAAGATGA
Source organism: Blastobotrys persicus (assembly GCA_030585065.1). Lineage (NCBI taxonomy): Eukaryota > Fungi > Ascomycota > Dipodascomycetes > Dipodascales > Trichomonascaceae > Blastobotrys > Blastobotrys persicus. Next base: position 16,672 of record JAJMBO010000042.1, read on the forward strand.
TTATTTCGGAGCGAAATATTGTGAAGACAAGTCTCGGCTCTTTTGATCAGAGCCAGCGCAGCAGGGGTAACCGAGGACATTGCAGCCAGAACAATAGGTGATGTCCTCTTTCAATTCCTCCTACAAATCAGAACTAATTCTTTGCTGACTGCCAGGAAATTTTCACCGCTCGTCGGGAGTTTCCGGTACTAAGTGGGACCTGAAGTGGGTCTTTGAAAAAGATGAAAGGGTGTCGTGAAGCCGGTCCGGCCGGGGTACTGTTCTCCCCCTAGTTATTATTAATACAAGATTCAAACCATAGAAGAGGCAAACCATGGAAGTGAAGTATCCAATTGTAAAGAATTGTACGGTCTCTATATGTCGGTGAACTTGTACTTGAAACGGCGAAATGTATTAATAAAGTATATACATTGTTAGTTTTCTTCGAAACTGAAGAACACGCGTGCCGGCGCGCGGTTGAGTAACCAAGCTCATACACATTAGAGCAGCTGAACGATAATATGAGCAAATATACTGGATTACCTGACCTCGTAAGGAAGGATGACAAGGTCAATTAGAACACAAGGCTAATATTGCAGGACACGGGTTCAGTGGACGTGTACGAAACACCGGATCCGCCAGCTTTGGTAAGAATTGTACATTGAAAATGGTTCTTCCAGCGAAGTTAACAATTTGTTAGAACGAGGTTGTAACCAAACAAACATCCAATAGCCTAGAAATAGATGAAAGTGGGTTGAGCAAGAAGGAAGCTGCTCAGGTGTTTGAATCCAAAGATGTGGATGCGTCCAGTGCGGATTTCTCAGACAAAATCACCCTTAATCCGACGAATTCTTACCGCGTGCGTACAATTCCAGAAAGTCTAGATACCCGAATTGCGAGGTTGAAGAGGGAGGTAGAGGAAGTGAGGCTACTGAAGGAGCAAGAGGGTAGAGAGGACCCGACCGCCACCAAAGGACTCAATGAATTGAAAGGTATATTAGATTCTCTTTCGACAAAGACTATGGATGAAAGTTCTGAAAATTTGCAACTCTATAAGCAAATGGGAGAAAGGAAAGTAGTGGATAAGACAAAGACGCAGTTGGAATTGACAAATCGGCTGTTGGAGCGATATTTGAATCGGTTTACTGATTTGGAGACGAGGTTAACCAAGCTCGAAGAAGGGGTAGGTGTAACCAACGCAAAAAGACCCATTTTATCACATCTGGAGGAACTTCGCAATCGTGTTAACTTGGTCTCAAGTACTCCTTCTGGATTAGAGAAAGCAGTAGCAAATCTTCGTGATTTGATGGTGGCAGTGGAAAAGCTGAAGAATCTAAAACAGCGTCCAACTTCTGCTACTTCACAACAAGGGGAGGTACACCAGGGGCTGGAAGTTGACATGAAGAAGGTCAATGAAATCTATAAGCGAATACCCCTCCTGGATAATCTGTCGGCACTAATACCAGGGTTAATTGCTCGATTGAAGAGCCTACAGTGTATCCATGCCGATGCTGAAGCTTCCACATCATCAATGCGGGACATCGATCAGACCATGCAGACGATTAGAGCAGAGTTTGAACAATGGACAAACACCCTACACACCGTTGAAACCAAGCTGCAGGAGATGGACGAAAAGATAAAAGAGAATAGACACCAGATACGCGAATGGGTTCAGAATATAGAGGGCAGGATTTCGAAACTCTCCGCTTCGGAATAATTAATCTATCAACAACTTCGCCATTCCTTTTTTTTTTTTTTACTAACAATATAGATATTTGCATAAACCAATAACGCCAAACCTTAAAAACTTGATAGTGCTGAGCAAAGGTATTATCTTTTATTCGACCTCATCACTGCATACAGTCACTAAGATAAATGTCGTCCCCGTTTGACGAGTTGGTCCATGTTCAACTTAAAGGCCGGTTTGCTCATGGACCGATATGTAACACCGTCATAAATATAAGCCGTTGGCGGGTCTGCAATAGACTCCAGGAATTCGGTCAATCCTGTACCTTTGTAATATAAGTTGGTTAGTTCCTTGCATTCAAACACTAAAGTTGATAAAAATGGAGCAAAGTCATCAAACCGCCCCAGTTCGAAATGCAATACTAGAGTTTTCAAGCGGCTAAGCTGGCTCAAAGCAGAGAACACCGAATAAGCAAATTCTTCGTTAACAGTTATTTGCATCGTTGCGAAGTAAAGTTCGATTGATTCCACAGCAACTGCTGATCTTAGCAGCCCCGTACCAATTAGATGCTCAGTAGCAACATTCAGAAACAATATTTGGCGTAATTTTGTTCCATAATCAATAGAACATGGAATATAGTCAACACAACTACGATCAAAGTCGAGAGACTTGGTAATTTCTAATTGGCGCAAGTTTGGAAAATGTAAGGCCTTAAAGATGCGACAGCCATAATCACCGACCGCAAGCCGCGTGATCCCCGGCTTAGAAACCCGTTGGACAGGTTTGCCATCAGCTCCAGTATTTTTTCCAAAATAACAAGACAGACTCTGTACACAATCTGGGATTTCACTGCAGGCGTCCAACACATCACAGACCCACAAATTGAACTCCAATCCTTTTAGGTTTTCATGACCTCTCAACAGTGGCCGAATATCTCGCTGGCGTTGTTCAAGAGAATAGCTGTCATTAATTTCTAGAAACTCCAGTTGTGGAGGGAAGGCCACTCGGTCAAAAGCATCGTCTTTCATTTGGTCATCAAACATTATTCGTAAAACTTTGAGATTATCAAAAGTCTCAAGTTTTGGACAAAATGACGAACTGTCATTTAAGCTCTGTAATATAAGGCCACTGCTTTTTGCAGTCCTAAAAACATCCATCATATTTTCCAGTTGATAGGTACCATTTTTCAAAAGGCCAAAATGCTGAACATTACTAAATATACCCTGTCGCAATTGTTCCAGAAGTCTTTCTTGTTCAAAAGTTCGTAATATCGGCAGGTTTATAACAAGGACCTTCACCAATTGTAGCTCCTGTATGAGCTTGCCAGCCCCTATTTCCTCAAAAAAATGAACTAGCCTTCCAGAATCAATATTCACGTAATTTTTAATGCACTTATGCGGGCCACAGATAAACTTGCACAAGTCCGGACATGGCTTTTGCAGGTTGAGGAACCCAAAGTGATGTAGAAAATCCCGAAAAATGACACCTTTATTCAGCAATTCTTCCGTATAGTTGATGTTAATGAAAAGAAAATGCCAAATCTCCGGCAATAACAGCCTCCGCAGTCGCTTATCAGTTAGCGATAAACTCCGAATATCCTTTGCATCAAGAAAATAGGCGATCAAATGCAGTAATTCCGGCGGTACAGTTTTTAATACCATTGAATGAAGAAATTAAATCAGAAGTTTGAGTGTGACCTTTCCAAATTGTCAGATCCTCTTTGTTTCAAATTCCCGGCTCACACTTGCTATCACTGTCAATTTGATAGAGTCCCTTGAATTATGGCTACTTGACCTGGAACATCTACTTATTTTTAAATCACTGTTGCAAAGAAGGTGATTTACAATAAGCCGACAGTCTGCTCCCTCTGACTGCCTCATTGCGTTCCTGATGCTGGTACGTCGGCCCTACGAGGGTCATCGCGACACTTCGGTCCGGTGACTGTACTTCCCGATCCGGGTACTACTGACATCATCGTGATAAGGAAATGGCAGAGGCATAAGATATAAAGGCGAAGTGCTTTACTACTGAACAAAACCTTTTGCTATAGTGTTGGAGATTAGAAACTGCTTAGGGGGTGAAGGAATCGTAGGATGGATATAGGGCATTGAGGCAAATCTTCAATCTGCCGTATCAAGGTTAACTATCTTTCTTTGTAAGGTCAATCTTTACCCGAGGATAGAGAATTTGAAGCTAAATAATTTTAAATTGAGAGGTGCTACAGGATTTGGCAGTGCAATTGAGTGAATAAAGGACGGACTCAATCTAGTTAACAACCTTTTCTTGTTACAGAGAGCTTTAACACCAGCAACGAACCTGAGCGCCCCACTAATTAAGCGAACTAAGTATTGAAATCTAAATCTTTTAAGCGATGGCATTTCTAAATATCAATAATATTACTGAAAAATTAATGACGCTGATGGCTGTGGAACGTCTACATCATTATGAGTCGAAGTGACTGGCGTTGACCGACGCCGCCGATACAAAACTAGAACCGACAGCAGCAATCCGACACATTTTTCGATAAAATGCTAGAGCGTGCTGGAAGTGTAGACGAGTTTATACGGCAGCTCGATCGTATGCGGGCTGCCGTTGATAAGCTGCAAACCGAGAAAGAAAGTGTTGTGGCAATGAATGATTTTGATAATGACCCCCTTCCTCAGTATTTGCTCGACGAGGTTGATGACGAAGCGTTGAGTGACGATAGCAGCACAACTTCTAGACCTTTAGAATGGTTATCAGAAAAATGCAAGGAGTATACAAGTCAAAAGGGATCGGATTCTATGTTTAGCGCTGCCGAATTGCAGGAAACAATTCTTATGGTGCTGAAATCGGGATCAAGCGATGAAGAATTGCAAGGTAACCTTGCTGAAATATTGGGCTTTGACCACTTAGATCTCGTGATTGACCTTATTCAGCGAAGAAGTGAACTAGTGTCTGCGAACGAAGAGCCTGTTGCGGAAAATGTAAGTGCAACCTGATAATCAATGAACGATACACATACGGTACTGACCTAGAAATCATAGGTAAACTCTACCAACTACAAGTTTATGTCTGAGCTAGAAATCGAGCAACAGAGACTGGATAATCAAGCTGCAGCTGCTAATAAGGCGAGTAATCTTCAGATGGGTGTTACGGATCCAAAATACCCACATGTATATAGGGATCATGAGGCCGGCAATACTTTGAGTGCTTTTGGTACCAAATATACCTTACCATCAGGTACTACAAGGAATCAGTGGGAAGATTATGAAGAAGTGATTATTCCTTATTCAAAGAAGAAGGCGAACAGATTTATCAGACGACTTATCGAGATCTCCGAACTTGATGAATTATGCCGTGGAACTTTTAGCAAATATAAGTCGCTCAACAAGATGCAGTCATTGATTTATCCAGTCGCGTATGAAACTAACGAAAACATGCTGGTGTGTGCACCTACTGGTGCCGGTAAAACTGATGTCGCCCTTCTAACAATGCTGAACGCGATTAACCAGCATTCAACATTCGATGTGGAACACGGAGTGTATGATGTGCGTTATGATGATTTTAAGATTGTTTACGTAGCACCGCTAAAAGCGTTAGCTGCGGAAATAGTTGAAAAAATGGGTAGCAAACTTGCATGGTTGGGTATCTCGGTACGTGAGTTGACAGGCGATATGCAATTGACAAAAGCAGAGATTTCTTCTACTCAAGTGATTGTTACTACTCCGGAGAAGTGGGATGTAGTAACGAGAAAAGCCAATGGAGACAACGAATTGGTACAAAAGGTAAAACTATTGATTATTGACGAAGTGCACTTGTTGCATGAAGACCGTGGTGCAGTCATAGAATCATTGGTTGCGCGTACGCTCCGGCAAGTTGAAAGCACTCAGAATATGATTCGTATCGTTGGTTTGTCTGCAACTTTGCCCAATTTTGTTGATGTTTCTGAATTCCTTCGAGTTAGTCCTCAGCAAGGCTTGTTCTACTTCGATCAATCTTTCCGTCCTGTGCCCCTGCAGCAAATGTTTTTGGGAGTGAAGGGCAAAGCAGGTAGCCGCCAGGCAATGCAGAATATTGACAAGGTAACTTATGAAAAACTTATAGACCAATTAGAACAGGGAAAGCAGGTCATGGTATTTGTACATTCTCGAAAAGACACAGTTAAATCTGCTCGAACCTTCATATCTATGGCCCAGCATGCAGGTGATCTCTCGTTGTTTGACTGTTCCGAGAACCCTGGATATACGCAATACCAGAGGGAAATGTCAAAGTGGAAGAATAAAGATATGAAAGACTTGTTTCAATATGGTATGGGAGTTCATCATGCAGGTATGCTACGGTCTGAGAGAAATATGACGGAAAAGTTGTTTATGAGCGGTGCTATCAACGTACTTTTCTGTACTGCAACTCTCGCATGGGGTGTAAACCTTCCGGCTGCAGTTGTTATTGTCAAAGGTACACAGGTTTACGATGCCAAGCAAGGTGGGTTTGTTGATCTTGGAATAAGTGACGTTATTCAAATTTTCGGTCGTGCGGGAAGACCTCAGTTTGAAAAGTTTGGTACTGGTATTCTATGCACCACATCAGACAGACTTTCTCATTATCTCGCCTTAATCACCCAACAACATCCCATAGAATCTCGTTTACAGCCGAAGCTTGCTGATACATTGAATGCGGAAATTTCCTTGGGAACCGTTACAAACGTTGATGAGGGCGTCCAATGGCTTGGATACACCTATCTGTACGTTCGTATGCGCAAGAACCCGCTTGCATATGGAATGGTCTGGGGTGATGTAGCGGAAGATCCGTTGCTTGGCGAGCGAAGACGGAAGCTCATTGTTGATTCTGCTAGGCGACTGCACTTAGTACAAATGGTGATATTTGATGAGAAAACTGGAACCTTTATTTCTAAAGACACCGGGCGAATAGCATCGGATTTTTACTTGCTCAATAATAGCGTGGAGATCTTCAATGCAATGATGAAACCCCATGCAACGGAGGCAGATATACTGGCAATGCTGAGTATGAGCGGAGAATTTGATAGTATAAAGGCTAGGGATGAAGAAACCCAAGAGCTTACTGAACTTCGCGATAACTATTCACCCTGCCAGGTGGCAGGAACATTAGATACAGCACAGGGCAAGACCAATGTACTCCTTCAAGCTTTTATTTCTCGCGTTGGGATAAAAGACTCGGCTTTAATATCTGATTCTGCTTACGTTGGTCAGAATGCTACTAGAATAGGGAGAGCCTTGTTTCTTATTTCGTTAAACAGACGATGGGGTAGACTGGCTAGAATGCTCTTATCTCTGTGCAAGTCTATTGAAAAAAGGTTATGGTCCTTCGAGCACCCTTTGGCACAATTTGACCTTCCGCAAACTGTATTAAATAACCTACATGAGAAATCTCCGACAATTCTCGAGATGAAGGATATGGGCACAAGCGAGTTGGGAGATCTGGTCCACAACCATCGTATGGGCAAAGACATTGCAAACTATGTTGACAAGTTCCCGCTTTTGAACATTGACGCTTCTATAGCACCTTTGACGAAAAATGTCTTAAAGGTTCATCTTGAGATTGAGCCTGATTTTGTTTGGGACTATAAGCTTCATGGAAAAGCACAGTTCTTTTGGATATGGATCGAAGACTCTGAAACTTATCAAATATTGCATGTCGAAAAATTCATACTTTCCAAAGCCAAATTGCATGATCCGCACGTTATGGATGTGACTGTACCTCTGAATGATCCAATACCTCCCCAAATTGTGATCCGTGCAACTTCTGACGTTTGGTTGGGTTCTGAGACGACTGAAGCTGTTTCTTTTCAGGACTTGATACGCCCAGACACTGAACCCATTACCACGAAACTATTGCGTCTTCGTCCTTTGCCTGTTACAGCCCTTCATGACCCAGTGGTGGAAAGTATATATGATACCAAGTTCCAGTTCTTCAACCCAATGCAGACCATGATCTTCAACACGTTATATCATCAAGACACAAATGTGTTGTTGGGTTCACCTACTGGTTCTGGCAAGACTATCGCCGCTGAATTGGCAGTATGGTGGGCATTTAAGAACTACCCAAAGTCCAAAGTGGTGTATATTGCACCAATGAAGGCCTTGGTGCGTGAAAGAGTTGGGGATTGGAAAAAGCGGTTGCTAAAGCCAACGGGGAGAAGACTAGTAGAACTCACTGGTGATAGTAGCCCGGATGCTGACTCCATTAGAAAAGCTGATATAATCATCACTACGCCCGAAAAATTTGATGGTATCAGTAGATCGTGGCAAACTCGAAAATTTGTCCAACAGGTCTCGTTAATCATAATGGACGAAATCCACTTATTGGCAAGTGATAGAGGACCTATTTTGGAAATGATTGTGAGCCGAATGAACGCGGTCTCTGAGAAGACAAAGCAACCAGTTCGATTATTGGGAATGTCTACTGCTGTTGCAAATGCTGCGGACATGGCATCATGGTTACAAGTAAAAGAAGATGGTCTTTTCAACTTCCCTCAATCTGTTCGACCGGTCCCTCTACAAATGTTTATTGACGGCTTTCCTGATAATTTGGGCTTTTGTCCCTTGATGAAAACGTGAGTTGAGGTTAAGAATTTTTAATGTTCATATATCCTGGAAGAAATGTTTGCAATTTCTTCTTGATGAGAGCATAAAGCGAAGGGTACTAACTATTGTAGGATGAACAAGCCAGCATTTTTGGCTATCAAAAGTCATTCACCAACGAAACCAGTGTTAATTTTTGTGGCTTCGAGACGGCAAACCCGGATCACTGCACAAGATCTGATCCATTTATGTGGCATGGAAGAAAATCCGCGACGGTTTTTGCGTATGACGGATCAAGAGCTGGAACAGATTCTGCCAATGGTTCAAGATGAAACACTAAAGCTGTCATTACAATTTGGAATCGCCTTGCATCATGCTGGTTTAGTTGACAGTGATCGAAAGATCAGTCACGAACTATTTGCCAACAACAAGGTTCAGATATTAGTGGCCACAAGCACACTGGCATGGGGAGTAAACTTGCCGGCGTATTTGGTTATTATCAAAGGCACACAATTCTTTGACGCCAAGATCGATAATTATAGAGATATGGATCTCACCGATGTGCTACAGATGATGGGCAGAGCAGGAAGACCAGCATATGATACCAGTGGAGTTGCCATTGTGTACACAAAGGAGTCTACTAAGTCCTTTTACAAATACTTTTTGAACAGTGGTTTCCCAGTTGAGTCTTCGCTACACAAGGTGCTTGCAGACCATTTGGGTGCAGAAGTCAGTGCCAATAGTGTTAAGACAAAGCAGGATGCATTAGACTTTCTCACTTGGACGTTTTTATTCCGCCGTATTCACAAGAATCCAACTTATTATGGGATTGAAGACCATAGTGAAGATGGTGTGAACAAATGGCTTGTGAACTTAGTTGACAAGACGATGGATGATTTGGCAGAATCTGGGTGTCTGAACATCATGTCAGGTGGTAATGTTGCACCGACTCCATTTCTTCAAATCTCATCGTACTATTATCTCTCTCACAAGACTATTCGAATGTTTTTGCAAAGGCTGAAGCCGGAGTCAAGTCTAATGGAGATTCTAAGCTGTCTGTGCCGAGCAACTGAATACGATGAACTCCCGATTCGTCATAATGAAGACTTGATCAACGCGGAATTGTCAGAACAGGTACGCTTCAAAGCAGAGGATGGCATTGGCGATATACGCATTATTGATCCCCATGTCAAGGCATTCCTTTTGGTTCAAACATTTATCGAACGGTTGGAATTCCCTATTGCAGATTACGTGCAGGATACCGTCTCGGTGTTGGACCAGGCGTTACGAATTCTTCAGGCAATGATCGATACTGTGGCTGAAATGGGTTATCTCAAGACGGTATTGAATATTATTACTCTGATGCAATGTATTAAGCAAGCAAGCTGGGAATACCACGATCCAGTTACGTTGCTGCCAGGGATGAACCGTAAAGAGAGACGGGCCCAGGGCGGGGTGAACCTGGATGAGCTTGGCAGAGGGCGTAAGGCTGAATCCATGGTATCAAAACTTCATGTCGATCGCAACCAAGTTTCCGAGTTCAAAAGAGTAGCTCATAGCTTGCCAGTCCTGGATATCCAGATACTCCGAGACGAAGAAGACACAGATTGCTTAAAGATTACCATGGTGCATGTGAACCCTCGGGTTCCGAAGAATTCATACACTCCGCTGTTCCACAAACCGCAGCGCGAGTCGTGGTTTGTTCTTGTTGGGGACTTGGACGGTCATGTACTGCGTCTGAAACGAGTTACCCCGAGCGCCAAAGGTGAAATGGACATCGAACTACGATCGCCCGGAGCCAAAAAGGTGTTTATTGTTAATGATTCAATGGACTTAGCCTACGAGTATAGCATCTAGAAATTTTACTATTATCGTGATACTACTACTTCTTTCCGACCCACTTTCCAAATGTAGGAGTGTATGAGTTTGAGGGATTTTGTCCTACTCGTTGAGACATTCGTAGATGCATGGATTACTGGGCCGGCGCAACTAATACAATTGGCCGTCAACTTGTCCCGCCGGAAAGGATCGGTGCAGGTTTTGTTTACAATGATGTCACCGGCCCCCTCCTCTCCGAAAAAATTTTTTTCATGCACTGGATCTCAGACTTCCCCCACCATCCAAAAGGGGTACTTGTTTGTTTATTTTTGTTACAACAGAAAAAAGGGTCTTCTTAATCAGAATAGTTAATTGTATATTACTGTATTATCTCTATATGTTGTGTAGGTATTATTGTACAAAAAAACAACAAAGCAAAACGAATGGACTCTATATTAGCTTTAGTCGTCCTCTTCCTCAGTAGACTTAGCAGTGAGCTGGTATCTATCACGGCCATCAGGACCGGTCTCGTGCTCAACAGCAAGCTTAGAGAGATAAGCGACAAGATTCTCCATACGCTCATCACCACCATGTCTGTTCTTACGGCCAAGGTTATCAAGCTTAGGCATAGACTCAAGCAAGTAGTAAACAATGGCAATAATGATAAGAACACCAATAGAGTAAGCCCAGACAACGACGACAGTAACGATGGAAGTCTGAGAGGTGGATTGTTCGAAGGTAGTTGGTGGGTTAGTCTCCATAATTTCACCAACGAGCCAACCGAAAACACAGAAGAGAGTAGCAAGGACATCGACACCGAAGATGGCGCCAACCAATTGCCAAGATGGCCAGGTCTGGTAACCACGGGTGACGAAGATGAGCCAGTTCTCAGTAAGAGAGACTTCCAAGAAGAGAATACCCTGAACGTTACCGAAGTTCTCGACGATACCACCGTTTGGCAAGAACATGGAACCACGGATGACCCAAGTACCGAGAGCCAAGAGAGCACCAAGAACAACGGAGATAATCCAGATCTTTGGCAATTGCCATTCGACTGGTCTTTGTTCGTAGTGAGCGTTATCGTAGGCAACGGCAATGGTAGCCAAGTCAGCGAAAAGGGCCAAGAAGACAATCAACTCAGTGTTAATAGTCTCGTTGATGATGATCATAGAAGTAACCAAGTAGATTTCCATGTGCAAACAAAGAGCAATACGGTATTGGATGTAGGCCTTCATTCTCTGGAAAATCTGTCGGGCAACCTTAATAGAGTCAACAATGGTGGAAAGACCTGGAGCAAGGAAAACGATATCAGCAGCAGCCTGAGCAGCCTCAGTGGAACCCTCGACGGCAATACCGCAATCAGCCTTCTTCAAAGAAGGAGCATCGTTAACACCATCACCAGTCATGGCAGTCAAGTGACCACGCTCCTGAAGCATCTCGACGACCTGGTACTTGTGCTCTGGGAAGACCTCAGCGAAACCATCAGCCTTCTCAACGAGATCGTGCTGAAGGGCACCAGTCATGGAACCAGCAACAAGCTTGTCAGAGTTGTAAACCTTAGTACCAAGAGCCAACATCTTGCAGGTCTCCTTAGCAATAGCAATAGCATCACCAGTAAGCATCTTAACAGAAAGACCGAGCTTCTGAGCTTCCAAGATAGTCTGAGCAGTATCATCACGTGGAGGATCGAAGAGAGAAAGCATACCAAGCAATTGCCAGTCCTCCTCGTTACGCTTGACAGCAATACCAAGGGAACGGAAACCACGTTGAGCGAACTCTCTAGCCTTGTTGGTGTAGAGCTCAGCAGCCTCAGGGGAGCACTCGGACAAGTTCAAGATAGCCTTTGGAGCACCCTTGGCGCAAGTGTACTTGACACCATCGAGAGTGCAGACGGAGGTGATTCTCTTGGAGACAGGGTCGAAAGGAGTGAAAGACTCGGTAGTCCAGCCCTGTTGGAGGATCTCCATAGCCTTTGGATAACGCTTAAGAGTGAGGATAGTGATCTTGTCGATAGGATCAAGAGACTTGATGTTGTGGGAAGAGGCAAGAGCGGCGACAGCCATCATCCAGTTGACATCAACACCCTCAGCAATGTATGGCTCACGGATGGAAAGCTTGTTGGCAGTCAAGGTACCAGTCTTATCGGAACAGAGAATGTCGACACCAGCAAGGGACTCGATGGCAGTAAGCTTCTGGACGATAGCCTTCTGCTCAGCGAGGTAAGCAGCACCGACAGCCAAAGTAGTGGTAGTGACGACTGGCAAACCGACAGGGACACCAACAACCAAGAGAATCAAAGTGTAGTGCAACAAGTTCTGGGATGACCATTCTGGGGTAGCAATCTTCAAGTGACGGAAGAAACCACCAATCCAAGCAGCCAAAATCCACATAACACAGAGAACCAAAAGAGAGGTACCAATGGAGTTCATGATAGCCTTGAAGTGACCAGTGTCGTTGGCACCCTGGACCATGGAAGCGGTCTTACCAACGAAAGAGGACTTAGCAGAGGCAGTGACGATGGCGAAAGCCTTACCACGCTTGCAACCAGTGGTGTAGTAAGCCATATCACCCATGAACTTATCGACGGCAAGGGACTCACCAGTGATGGCGGACTGATCGCAGGCAACAAGAGCATGACCAACCTTGTTGGCGGCATGAGCCTCCTCGTCGAAGTCCTCACCGCCCTCAGACTTCTCGTCAGTAGTAGAGTCAGAGTTGATGAAGTCCAAATAATCAGCATAGCCCTCTGGGTTGTCATAGGCACAGATCAAACGGCAGTCACCTGGGACGACGGTACCTTCCTCGATAACGACAATGTCACCTGGGACGATTTCTCTAGCCTTGACCTCGATTTCCTGACCATCACGGATAACATTAGCCTTCATGGCAATGTCAGCCTTCAAAGAAGCAACCACATCGGCGGCTTGCTTTTCCTGATACCAACCGACGACAGCGTTCAACAACAGAATACCAATGATAACACCAAAATCAATCCAGTCTCGGAGACCAGCAGCCAAAATGACGGCGAGTTCCATGACTATCAACCTTGTTAGTAAACTTTTCCCTTTGTTTGCAATAGCAGCATCAGCACAACTTACCATACAAAACTGGACCACGGAAGAAACCAATAAACTTGAGGAACATATTTTCCTTCTCAGCGGTGATTTCGTTCCAACCAGCCTTCTTACGACGGTTCTCAACTTCGGAAGAAGGAAGACCTTGCTTCAAATCAGTGTGAAGCCAAGAGTCAGGAGCGACGAAAGCTCCTGTGGGACCACCTTTTTTACCCTTCTTCCAAGGAGCATACCAAGGAGCCTTGCTTTCTCTCTCGTCATCATCTTCTTCCTCTTCAACTACCTGGTTAGGATCCTTGTAGTTGGAGATGAATTGGATCAATTGCGAGTACTCGTCAAGTTCTTGACCTGGTTCTGCTTGAGCAGACATCTTTTCTCACTGGGGTATTTAAGAAGAAGATAGAAAAATGATCAAACGATCAAGGGAGGGGGGGATGAAAGGTAATGAATTAAAGGTAAGAGGAAAAAAGAAGACTATACTGGGGGGGGCTCCACCTGTTTATATATAAAAAAAAAAAAAATTTGATCCTCGACTTGTTTATGCCTTTTCTTTTTCTCCCCGAGTTATCCGTGAGAAAGATATACTTTATTTTTCCAAACAGCCGTCCAATCAAAATTCCCTCATTCCCGGGAAAAAGAAACCATGGCTTAGAAACCAACGGTTACAACTAAGACTGGCTGGTCGCGGGTTGCCCGAAGGGGCAGTCGGCGTTTAGAGCTTCCGACATTCGCGCTCGCGACCCTCCCCGGCGGCCGAGAAGCTTTCCTACTGGATCGAGCGGAGAGGCGGCTACTCTCTTTAATCGTGCTAAATATCTTTGTTATAGGGAAAACAACCAAAAAAAAAAAAAAAAAATTTAATCTGCTGTGTTGCTTAGAGCAACGGTTCTTTTAGTGTTTTGTTTCCCCCCATCTAATCTCGTTTAAATAATCTAAAGACAGAGAATCTGATTGAGCACTTTTATTTCCTGGCGGCTTTTAGGGCTCTCTTCCCTGGGAAAAGGACGGGGCTGCTATCCGTTGCAGCAGGTATAATACAAACCGTACACCGACGTCATCCTGTTTACCCCTCTTTTTGCATGACCCTTACCCAGTGTTTCTTCTTTTTTTTTTTTTTTTTTGTCTTTTTTCTTTTGTTATTATTTTTTTATTATTCTATAGTTTCCTACTTCTTTTTCCTCATGTTCACCGGGGACCCGGCGTGCAAACACCTTGTCCACGGTGGCCTCCATTGGCAGCCCAGCATTTAGGCCCGCCATCAAAACATTACCACCAGGAATGTTGTACACTGCAAGGCCCAATACGTAGGGCCATGGTTTCTTTTGGCCGTTTGGTCAATTCAGGCAACTCTGACGCATCTCTGCTTTCCTCTTTCAGACAATTTTTCCGTGTCCTAACGTTGCTTTTTACAGCAATGTCCCCCGATGAAAAAAAAAAAAAAAAAAATCTCAGTGGTAGGTAACCACCGATCCGACCGGACCGGTTCTCCGACGGGTATCACGGCCTCGCGCACGCGGTGACATGTCTCTCCACGCTTTAGTTTACCCGGTTATCTGTCAGACAATCCGAGAACGGCCGACACGGCTAGGTAGGGCCCGTTTCTGTGGACGGTCTGAGTAGAGAGATAGAGAGGGGGTTTCAATTGGACCATCCTTGGACGTTCTCCTTTCTGGGCCTTGGCGGAGTTGTGGCTTGTGCTGGGAGGACCTTGCTGCTTGACAGTGCTGATCGCTGCCTGTGCCTTACTTGAGTCCGCTTGGCGCTCATTATCATCCAATAATGGTCATATATGCTTTATCTAACTCGGGGTGGTTTATTATCCCGGGGTCTAGGGGTTGGTTTTGGTGTTAATATTTGATTGTATGACTTCATTAAATAATACTCTCGAGGGGGTTGTTTTTTTTCTTGGGAGAATACAGGGACCGGGGTCATATTTCAATACTGCAAACTTGACTCTATTTTTTGTCCATAAAGGAAACCACACAAACACGAACGCCCGCTCGAGTCAGCCTTGGACGCTTGATGTGAGTCTCATCCCCCTGGTGACCTAATAAACAAGGACTTCTGGGGCAGGTTGTGGATCGCCAATCGTGGATGGTGCGACGATCGTGTGTCAAATCGCGGCATTTCATTGTTATTCCCCATTATTAATACAACAACTTAATATTAAACAAACATAAAACTAATCCCCGTCGGCCCTGTAAAGTCCCCCTGTTTCATGTTACGCTGTACGTACCTGGCCGGCCATATTTATTTTTTGTATGGCCAGATGTCGGCAATTGGGTCCCCGACCAGCCGTCGAATGTAAACAAAACCCATCATTCCACCGATCGGCAATAAGTCAACACGTATGCTGTTTACTTCTTGCCCAAAGCCCGTGCTCGCTGTGGCATGCTCCATCCAACAGAAACAGACATATTTGATGGTCTTGTGTTCCCCTGTAGCTGGACTTGTAGTAAAATAAAAAAAGAAAAAAAACCCTACGGCTATAGTAATTAAATCATGTAGCCCAAAAGTGCTACTGAGTATGGGGGTCCGGGGTCCGGGCCCTCCATCCCTAGCCCAACCGGGTAACCGAACTGGGACTTTTCGGTCTTGCAAAATGAGAGTGAGCTCGACACAGCGACCATGTCGGATAGAGAGGACGACGACGGATTGTTTGACGACGGCAGAGAAGATAGCCAAGGGGGCGGCGTTGAGCAGCACAGCGAGGAGGATGAAGACATTTTCGGAGAAGAAGGTGGTATAGACCAAAGTCAAAAGGTCCAAGAGGAGCAGTTTGGACACCCGCTGATCGAGGTGACAATTCCACGATATCCCCCCTCGCACGTGCCAGACGACCAAGGAAGTGCTCATTTTGCTCGTGTGCCCGCGTTCTTGACGTTGGATCCCCACCCGTTTGATGGCCAAAAGTTTCTGAAGGAGCAGCAAGGAGTAACCACACACAGCGAGCAGACCAGGCTACGGCTGCAAAACGAAAACACCATTCGGTGGAAATATGGAAGAGATAGTGAGGGTAATATGACCAAACAGTCAAATGCTCGATTCATCAAATGGGACGACGGAACAATGTCGTTACAGGTGGGCAATGAGATGTTTGACATCAATTCGAAGCCTTATCAGGATGCCTTCCTGGCGCTGTCGCACCCAAAAAACGAATTACTGCAAACGGCGGCCATTCTCGATACCGCCATGTCGTTGGTTCCTACGTCAACCTCGTCACACACCCACAAACGTCTGACACAGGAGCTGGCCAAGAGACAGCTCAAGAGCGCAAGCGTCGGCAACTTTGCCACTACAGATGACCCTGAGAAAATGAAACGTGAAGCTGAGAAGGCCGAGGAGATCAACCTACGTGCTCGCCGTAAGCTCGAAAGCAAGCGACGACAGATGGAGGAACGCGAGGGCGGCGGTCTGGCGGCCAGCGTTCCTGCAGCTTCCGCATATAACGACTATGGCGTTGGCAATGGCTACGAGGAGGACGACTTTGTGGTCGACGACGAAGACGAGGAGGACGAAGATGAACATCGGGCACAGAGACTGCACAACCTGAAAAAGCGCGGTGCGGCTGCCTATAGAGACAGTGACGATGAAGACGAGATCGAGGATGCCGACGAGCTCGAGGACGAACCAGATGTCGACTTGGAAGACGACGAGCCTGCAAAGTCCTCCAAAAAGCGTCGCGTCATTCAGGATGATGACAGTGAGTAATTGTGTATATTTATTAACATACCTACGACTATTTGCGTTGCAATGCTTGGTTGTACAGTAGAGAAAAAATACTGCTCAAAAAAGTTTTTTATTCAAAAAAGTCGTCGTTCTGGTCAGACTCAGAATCGCTACTTGAGCTATCAGATGCAGTATTAGTTTTCTTCGTCGACGACTTGTTAGTCTGCTGCTTGTAGTTCCGGGACACCTCCTGTAATGCACGAGACTCGGAGGCTTCATCAACTCCGGTCGGATACTTGCCTTCCTTAATTCCGGCTTTGACCTGTTGTCGATACTCCTCTCGTCTGTCTGCCGACAAATCTGCAGCTTCCTTAGGGTATAGAGAGACGTATTTTTGGTCAATTGGGAATGTTAGTGTATAGTACAAGTCTACCTCTGCCCTCTCGAATGCCTTTTTATATTCTTTGTTGCCTTGATCAGTCAAATACCGTTTCAAGGCCTGTTTAAGTCGTCTGGTTGCCTTCTTTCGTTCAAAAAACCGAACCATATGGTATTTTTTAGCATTCTGTCCGATCTTTTTGCTCTCTTCTACACTCTTCACTTCAGATCTTAGTGCCGCCAAAGCTCGTTCAGTCTCAACCTTCTTATTAGCCTCCAAATTGGGTCTTTTCAGTAATCGCTCCAAATCCCGAATCTTCTTCTTCAATTTCGCGCTCCCAACATGATTTCCTTTCACTCCCTCGACCTGCCGTATGTAGCTCTTCTTTTTACTTGGACCCATCTCTCTTTCTCGTTATCGCTAGTTTTCTCCCAAGGCCTTTTTTTTTTTTCTGGTTGAAAATCCCCCTGCGGCTCGCGTGGCGGTGAACGGAACCCCCAGACCCCCCGCGCTGTTTCGCGGATAATTTCATTTATCTTTTCTAGCTCGTGCTCGATTAAGACAAACGTTTAGGTTTCCATTTCTAGGCAAACAACTTACTGTCTTATAGGCCCCACCGCGAAGCTCCTAATTAGAGCATAATTTCCTAAATGAAACTTCGACAATTTGCCACACGTGGTAGTATCCGGCCGGTGGATCAAATAAGAGATATCGGACTGCCCGTAGCGGTATAATTGAACCTTGACTTGAAATTTCGTTCAATAAACCATGCCGATCCTTCTGTAATTGGTAATTTTCCCATACCATTATAGGAGTGCCTTGATTTGGTATATGGCCATACACCATTCAAATAGCCCAACTTTCATATACTCTTATGAATAGAATGGCTTTTACCAATTGCCTGCTTTGGCCTCCCCCATTGACACACACATCCTCGGCTCGTGAACCAGAAAGCAAACGAAGCGGACATATGGTTAGTGCTGTTATTTACGCGTGTGTGTGCTGATGGTTACTGCGAAGGAAAGGGACGGCCCTTTGGTAACCAAGGTAACGGCCATGTCGGGGGTAGTGATAAACACATCATTCCTTCCTCTTTTTCCAACATATAACACAGCACATCATGTCGTGGCAAGGTAAGGAGGCTGAATGGGCTGGAATTAGGACAGTGTTGTTAACAATGTAGGCTATATTGACAACCTCATTGGATCACAAAAGATTGACAAGGCTGCCCTGTACTCTAGGGCTGGAGACAGTGTCTGGGCTCAGTCGGCTGGCTTCAACGCCAGTGCTCCGGAAATTGCCGAGCTTGTCAAGGGCTTTGACGACCCATCGCAATTACAGGCTGGTGGTCTCCACATCGAGGGCCAAAAGTATTTCCTTCTGCGTGCTGACGACCGATCCATCTACGGCAAGCATGACGATACTGGCATTGTTGCTGTCCGAACTAAGCAGGCTGTCATTGTCGGCCACTATTCTGCTCCTACTGTTGCAGGCGAGGCAACCAAGGTCGTTGAACAGTTGGCTGACTATCTCATTGGTGTTGGTTACTAAATAGTTTTTTGTATTTTCTACCTAAACATTTCCAGGTTCCTACGTGACGTCGTTATCTGTTATCGTAGTAATATCCTCCTCTCGCTCGCCAATTGCTGAGTTGTGCATAGTTATCTATGTAGTTGGTCCAGGGTGGCCCTCGCTATCGACACTTGCCAGTGTCTGTCCACTCTATAGTTAGTTTTCTCGATGTGACGCAATCACTTTTGAAGATGTACACCTATTTTCAAGTCAATGAGGCCTATTCAGTCTTCGATTTTAATCTTCCCATGTCTGTCTATATATACGTTTGCCACACTCCAACCTCATAGACCATCAGCCATTCATATCTATAGATATACAGATCTCTTAAACAACTACCCCCTACACTCCAATCCGCATAAAAAACACAATCTACAAACAAAAGAACAAGAAGCGACAGCGAAAAAGAAAGAATCCAGACAATCTTGCAAGTTGGACCCTGAGGCAGAGTCACGTGATGCGCGGGACGCCGACACTATGCCTTGACCGGCGACAGAGACAGGCACAGACGACAGAGTGACATGTGGTTGACAGATCTACAAAGTGAGTAGGGAAAAGGGCTAAGCATGGGCAAAGGAGTCTAACGGAAGGTAGAAATCGGCGTGGGATTCACGGCGGTCGGTAAGAACAAGATGGGGGAGGGTTGAAATGTTGAATATTGACCAGTTCTTAGGTGTCTTCTTCTTCGGCCTCGGCGTGGTGACGTTCTTCGACGCGGCGCTGCTCGGGTTTGGGAATATTCTGTTCATCGCAGGGATTGTGCTTATAATAGGCTTCCAGAAGACTGTTCAATTTTTCGCGCGGCCACAAAAGGCACGGGGATCATTATGTTTTATCCTTGGTGTGTTCCTTATCCTGTTGAAGCGGTCATTCTTCGGATTTGCAATTGAATGCGTCGGCATCCTTGGGCTTTTTGGAGATTTCTTTGGTGTAATTGTGTCCTTCTTACGCTCTCTTCCTATAATAGGACCTCTACTGTCGCATCCTGCAGTCGCGCCGACAGTCGATAGAATGGCCGGTGTTAGAATCCTTCCTGTGTAATATAATAACGATGATAATTGAATGCTGGATGTAAATTGCTCAGAGAACAACATGTAAATCATTCTATCGTGATACTTCATCAGGGATAGGATACTTGATACAATTCAAAGCTATAAGGCCAACCGGTTCACTGATTCTGTCTAAAGAATAAAAGAGTTTTTGCTTAATTTTTTTTAGATTATTATAAAAGAATACTTTAAACAAACTTACATATTGGTCATGGCAACAAAACAACACGCGGGAAATATAGCAGCGCGGATTGAACCAATGAAGCTGGTAAATTTCCCGTTACCACTAGATGTGAATCTTCAAACTAGCACATGTGGTCGCCAAATTAATGGAGATCATTGGCCAATCAGCTAAGATCCACTTGCGGAATCGTATTGATTTAACAATCGTAATTAAAAACTGCTTAAACCGGAAAATACCTGTTGATAGGATTATTCAACATCGTAAATTTCTGGTCAACTCACATCTGATTAGGAGCTTTGGCTGGTTTCATACGGACCAAACGGTTCCTGTGAATAATAAACCAAGCTCACTTTTGCACAGTAGCAGCTAGAAGTAGGTGCCTAGAGACACAGTAACGAGTCGAAAGGTCTCTGATCGTGCCAGATATGAAAACCATTCTTGGCTTGATACACTGAAAAATGGCTGGCAAATACCTTTTTGATTCAATGAACCCGAAAGGATTACAAGGAACAAACGGCAAGGGAGGCAGCCACTTGAATTACTGGGTTTATGGTCGTACTGAGCATCTCGGTCCAATTGAAGGGTTCTGAACCAAGAACCAACCATAAACAGGGCAAATCGCTTTGTGGGTGCCGAGGCCGAATGTTAAGGAAAGAACTCAGACTAGGGCCACCCTTCCTTATTTATGTTTTTTCTGTGGCAGTCAGTTAGTGCCAGATTAGGACTTGCATAGCGACCTCCATGTCAGATGGGGCGACAGGTCGAATTTACGGCATTTGATAGGAAGAATATAATCCAACCATTAGCTTGTTGGGGCGACAGGTCGAATTTGCGGCATTTGATAGGAAGAATATAATCCAACCAATTAGCTTGTTGGGGAGACAGGTCGAATTATGGCACTTGACAGCTGAATAAGCATTGCTTGTTGGGGCGACAGGTCGAATATACTACATTTTGATAGGTAGAATAACCATAATCGTATTCTTATTTTTAGTTCGACATGCAGTATTTCGACGTGAAAATAGTATATTTACTAAACTAGCAGTCACGGGCCCCTTTTTGTTTACGATTAACACAACTGTCTATGTATGTTTATTCACTTACAGTTAACGTGATCATTGTCTTATTGTGGCATCAATGTGGCGCACGTTTCATTACTTATGGCTGATGATAATGTAACTTGTTAATACGTATTCCTCATATCACACCGAATCAACATGAGGCGGACTATTCAACATAGCAACCAGCATTACAGACGAAGGGTCAATACGAAAAAAGAAATTGGCTCAATGACGATTCTACTAGGGGGCTCTACTAGCCTGATAACTGGATGTCATGAAACAAAAGCATGGCTTCAAGGGACCTGCATGCAAGTTAGAGCCGCGCTCCATGAATCCTATTAATGACGGTGAGTCACCGAATGGGAACATTGCAGAGCACACCATAACAGATGCTAGACAAGGCCGTTCTATTCGGTGACTCGATCACGGCGGGGATGTGTGACCCGGGTAATGACGGGTTCAACTTCCATGGAGCGTTACAGAATTGGTATTACCGCAGGCTAGATGTCGTGTCGCGCGGGTTCGGGGGATACAACAGTGAACACGGCCGGCACATCTTTCCGCGGGTTCTGGCCGCTGAGACCGCCGGAGGAGCAAGAATACGGCTGGTAGTCATATTTTTTGGAACAAACGACAGTGCAACCAATTGGCAGCATGTCTCTTTGGATCGCTACAAGGAAAATCTCCGAACTATGGTGGACACGGTCCATGAACAGGCTGGGAATGAATGCGGAATAGTGATTGTGGGACCCGGTCCACACGATGACGCACATTACCAGGGGGAGGACGACCCACGAGCGAATGCACGCAATCTGCAGTACTCAAAAGCTGCCGAGGGAGTGGCCCAAGAGCACGACCTGCCGTTTGTGGACCTTTTCTCCACTCTGCTCGGCGAAGCTGATCCGGCCACCGCCCTTCCTCCGCTTCTCCCCGACACCATCCATTTCTCTCCTGCGGCCTATAAGCTCTTTTTCCGCAGCCTGATCTCTGCAGTGGAAAAGGGATATCCTGAGCTCGTTCCGGATAACCTCCCGTACCTCCTCCCACACCACACTGAGCTTGAGACTAAGGGCAACAGCCTTTCCCTACTAGATTGAAAGGTAACCTTATAGAAAATCCATACATAGTGATATTTATCGCGTAATTCCCCGGGAATGGAAATAGAAGAATTATATATCAAACGTAACCACACATATGGACAACAATTACAGCCCTGATACTACTAATTCAATATATCAAGGCATAGTCTTTTCATGACGGAATGCCGGCAAAAACTAATAGCATTAGCACAGAAATAGGTGATTTAGAGCCACAATACTTACGGCATAGATTTGAGCGTTGTCAACATCCCACACTCCACCTTTGTAATAGACATCCTGCTTGAGGAACTCAATGACCTTCTCCTTGCTTTCAGCTTCAACAGTGAGCACGGAACCACATAGATCCTGGTCCTTGTCACTGGCAATACCACCACCAGAAGTAAGTGGTCCTTTCCCGGGACCTTGCTCCTTGACACAGGTCTTGACGTTTCCTAAGTGCTGGTCACGGATTTCCATTCGCTTGTCAAAGCTGTTGGGTTTGTCTTGGACAATAACCAGGTACTCTTTAAACGGTAGAGGCATTCTTCTTATTCTACTCAATGAAAATAGCTGGCGAGGGGTTGGTCGCATTTGGTGCTGGCTTTATACACGCCTCCACTTTAACCGACACCAAGGGGCCGGAGTGATCGGCATTGGGGCTCCGCTTTGAGCCTTCCATCTATAGCCGCTTGAGGCCGAGCAAGCAGCTTCCCCATTGGCCATCTCTGAAGTCTGTTCGGCAAACACACTGAGCAGAGCATTGCTCTCTCTCAGTCAAGGTCGAGATATTAGTCTCTGGCAATTGCTTTGAGCATGTGTGGGGGTTGCACTAAGAAGCGGCTGAGCAGCTGGGGAGGTCGGAAGCTGCCAGCAAAGTGGAGTGGTTAGACACAATCATCGCTCTAAGCTTATCTTGACTAAGAGTGGGTACGTTATCTATTATTGTGGACTCTACGGGAAAGATATGGTTTCGCCTTTGGTTTCTATTCCTTCTCTTATCGTGGAAAAAGGATTTATCAAGGACTCGACAAGCGGACGGAATGTTGTGCTGAGGGGGATCAATGTTGCTGGAGAGTCGAAAATGCCAACAAGGTCTGCGGACTTCTGGGATGGTGAGAATGTGTCGTTTGTAGACTGCCCTTTTGCTCTGGACGAGGCTGGAATGCACTTTGAACGGTTGAAGAACCTAGGATTTAACGTAGTAAGGTTTGTGTTCACTTGGGAAGCTCTAGAACACAGGGGACCGGGAGTCTATGATGAAGAATATGTTGACTATGTAGTCAAGTTACTCTGGAAATTGAAAGACCATGGGATGTATGCATTTATGGACCCCCATCAGGATAACTGGTCTAGACATTGTGGTGGGTCCGGGGCTCCTCTATGGACACTATATGCTGTGGGTCTTGATCCGAAGAACTTTGACAAAACCCAGGCGGCAATTTTGTACAAATCTGAGGCCGCCGCTAAGAATCACAACATGGACATGCTATGGTCGTCAAATTATCATAGATTTGCATGCCAGCTTATTTTTACACTTTTTTTTGCCGGACGGGATTTCGCCCCAAAGTGTGTCCTGAATGGTCAGAATATCCAGGATTACTTACAATCACATTATTTTAATGCTATCGAGTATTTTGCAAACAAGCTTTCATCGGCTGGATTGGACAAGGAGGTTGTGCTAGGCTGGGAGTCGCTAAATGAACCAAGCGGCGGCTTAATCGGCCATGCCAACCTTAGAACCATCCCCGAAGATCAACATGTCAAGCTTGCAACTACACCTACCGCATTTCAGGCGATGCAACTGGCCTCTGGGCGTGTAGTGAATGACATTGAAGAATACATCTTCACCAATATGGGTCCCAAAAAGACTAGCGGTGAGGGTGGAGTTACTGTCGATCCAGAAGGCCAGTCAGTATGGCTCTCCGAAGCAGAAAGAACCAAATGGGATCAGCATTATAGCTGGAGACGACTGGATGATTGGAAAGCGGGTCAATGTATCTGGAGTCTACACGGAGTCTGGAATCAAGAATCAGGGCACATGCTCAGGTCGGATTACTTTTCTTATGACCCGAAGGGTAAGCCATTTACAAATCCCACATCAGCATTTGTAGATAACTATTTCCTGGACCATTGGATTGAGTATTCGTCCAGGATTCGGAAGATTTCACCAAATTGGTTTTTGTTTTTCCAACCGCCAGTAAACTGCGCCCCACCAGACCTACTTTCTAGGCAGTTATCAACAGAACGTATGATATATTCGCCGCATTACTATGATGGGATGACACTCATGCTTAAAAGATGGTCTCGGTTGTTCAATGTCGACGCTGTGGGGGTTCTACGAAAAAAATACATCTCTCCCGTCTTTGCCCTCAGGTTTGGTGAGAAGTGGATCCGGTCGTCAATGGGTGGACAATTGTCATACCTTAAAATTGAAGGGACAAAACGGTTAGGAGCGAATGTGCCTTGTTTACTGTCAGAAATTGGTATTCCCTATGATATGGATAACAAGTCTGCTTACACCACTAAAGATTACTCTTCTCAAATCAGGGCAATGGATGCAATATCCAATGCTTTGGAGTCTGCTGGCCTCAATCACACACTATGGCTTTATACGGCAAACAATACCCACGCTGAAGGTGATCATTGGAACGGGGAGGACCTTTCCATTTTTTCTAGGGACGATATGGGTGAAAACTCTAATGGGATCCGGGCAATCGAAGCAGTTAATCGTCCGACACCTCGAAACGTATCAGGAATCCCGACAAGCTATGGTTTCAATATGAACAAGGCTACTTTTACCCTGAATATAGAACAAGCTAGCCAATCTGAAAACCCGACAGAGATCTTTCTACCTGAATATTACTTCCCAGAAGACCAAACTGCTGTATCTACTTCATCTGGCCGTTGGGAAATTAAAGATAACATTTTCACTTGGTGGCATGGACCAGGAGCTCAAGCATTGGAAATCAAAGGAAAGCCGAAAGTGTCCTTTGACAAATCAGACT
This sequence comes from Blastobotrys persicus, assembly GCA_030585065.1. Classification (NCBI taxonomy): domain Eukaryota; kingdom Fungi; phylum Ascomycota; class Dipodascomycetes; order Dipodascales; family Trichomonascaceae; genus Blastobotrys; species Blastobotrys persicus. The sequence continues at coordinate 41,770 of JAJMBO010000042.1, forward strand.
GTGTTATCCAATGAGCCGGACAATTTATATCGTTGACACAAGAGAGACAGTACACCTACTACCAGCACAGAAAGTTTCGTCATAGGTTTGGGATTTTGATCTACTATTCATGCACCAGACCTTAGAGGCGGTTGTAAATAACAGCAACAAAATTGATCGTTAAAATATGATAAATTACAATATAATATTGAGTCTTTTTTCTTTCTTTCCTTAAAACAAATTATAATAATTTAGGCGTTTGAGTTGCTCTGGAAGTAGTCAGCCATCTCGGCGTCAAGCTCCTCAACTGACTTCTTAGGACGTCTAGCAGGCTTCTTAGACTTTGGCTTCTTAGCCTTGGCCTTAGTAGCAACAGCTTTAGCCGAAGGAGCAGGGGCAGGAGCAGCAGCACTAGAGTTATTCAAAGTTAACATGCGCTCAGTGTATCGTTTATCAGTTACCACTTACTTTGGTCGGAGTCTGGCAGATAGTGGCTTCTTGTTAGGGTCCATAACAAGTTCAACCTTTGAGATAGGGGTCAGCAAGTTGAAAATTCAAGGCACATCATGTGAGATTCTTACCTTCATGGTCTTAGCACCATCATCAATGGCGGTACCGTTGAAACGATTGACAGCCTTAGCAGCATCACCTGGGCGCTTGAAAGTGACGGAAACAACTCCGGTCGATTGACCCTTGCTGTTGAAACTTGCTTGGCATTTTGAGATCGGTCCAATCTCATGGCCAAAGTAATCCTATATAGAAAATGGTTGGTTAGAGCAATTCATCAAAACTCTGCAACCAACAGGAGCTTGGGAAAGCATGCTATTTTGACGGTCAAGCCATGGATCGTATGTGTATAATCGTAACGAATACTGAGAGGGACCGATTATTGGAACAAGTCGAGAGAAAAGGACAAAGTTACAGTTGCGACATGACGCTGATGAGCCATTTTTTTTTTCTGAGGCAACGCAAATGTGGCTGAAAATTCTCCTGTTCTGGGTGGGGGCCCCAACACAGGGTCCGCTCTGTGGAAAACTAAATGGACCCCATGCTTCTAGTTCTTTACTAACACAGAACATTTGGGCAACTCCTTCCATGAATACTCACAAAGCCAACGTTCTAGTCATTGTCTAAGAACCGTTCAAATCCCACAGAGCCATATGTTTCTGGTTCATTTCGTTCCCGTCAGGACCAGAAACTCCGGAGAATGGAGTCAAACGATGATCGCTCATGTCACGGGCTAGACCTCATGGACAGAATAATATCAGAAGAAAAGAGTTGCCACAACAGATATCATCCAAAACCTCTCTCACTCGTTTCACGATTATACTATCCCGGCAATTCGAAACAAAATACTGCCGACACCAAACCTCTGTTGATTGCAGTGAAAGCACACTGCATCAAAACATACCCTCACAGATGCTTCAGTCACATCAGTAGGCTGTAACAAGAGGTTGGTTAGTAAATATATATAAAAACAAAAACACCCGTCTATCCTTCATACCAAGTTGGAAATAATGATTCGATCAGCCAAGTTTTGAGCCTCTGTCAAAGGATTCACTGCAGACGCCCCAGCGGCTGCCGACTTGGGCTTGTTTGCCTTTGTAATCTTCTTTGTGGCCACCTTCTTTGACGATGGTTTACGAACCGAAGCACCAGGGATTCGACGTCTTCCAGCACGTGGCTTGGACGAAATAATATCATCGAGGGACTTGTCAAGATTGCTAGACATTATACTGGTCGTTGCTTATTCGTGAAGTAAAAAATGACACGGCGAGCGGATTAGTCCCAGATAAATTCCACCAACGCGCGTTGTCCGCGACCAGACTCTTAATTACCAGGCGTATAATCCATACCGGTACCAAGGGTTCAGTTTATTAACCATCTGGGCTTTGAGGGAAGCTACCAATTGAGATAGAAGCAATTAATTACTTTAATTGAAAACTAGGTGGCAAATTTACAGCGGCAGTACGTAAACCTCAAGGCTCTGACTTTCTGGTCGACCACAAGCCAAATTGCAGTAAAACCTAGGTCGGGGTCGGTTGTCGGTAGGACCATACGCGACGCGTGAAAAAAGGGGGCGGGCGAGCGTGGAGCGCGAGCTGTCTGCCCTGAGGCGGCGAGAATGTGGAGAGGACGAAGAGAAGGCGTTGGCAAAGGAATTGGGGTTACGCAAACGAAGAACTAAAGGGCATATAGGATCATTCGAGAGCGTTATGATGTCTTAAGTAGGTAGACCGTTAGGGCAAAAAAAAAAAAAAAAAAACATAGTGGGGTAAATAATATAAAGTGCTCATATAAGGCAGAACTGCAACTCAACCGCAAACCATGCCAGAATCTGCTAAAGCAAGCAGAGCTGCCAAAGAAGAGAGAATAGATTGGGCGGATTGTGCTAATAAACGCCATTCATTAACATGAATGTGCAGGGACAATCCTTGCCTGAAATGACAGGAATCGGGGGATGTGGGAGTTTTGAGCCACACACAGTCAGATTTTGGCAGGTCTGATACTCACAACGACAGCTATCTTAATCCAGGGGGAAGTGGTAAGAAAATATTCTTGCCGGCAAATCAGGGAACAATAGATATATCGAAGGATCTTGGTGTGTGCAGTTAAGAGAGTGCTTTAAAGACCAACGTGAGAAGGAATATAACGCAGCTTGTCGACCCCTTAATTTAGGACTATGGCATCTATGGCATCATCTTCAATTGACTCGACCGGTCCCATGGCATATACAAGTGATGAGGGCGCAATGAAGCACGTGGAATATGTGTTGACTGCTGATTTTGATATTGACAGTGGGCCGACAATGACATACCAGTACCCTGAGCAGGTCCCAGGAGACAACAATTTGATGGCTGAGCTAATGTTACCAGATCAATCTCACCTTCGACAGCAGGACTGGACCATCTTCTTTTTGTACAAGAAACCCGGAGATTCCAATTTGGAATACCACTTTTCGGACGAAAAGGTAAAGGAGAGCGCCCAAAAGTACTATGTGCTCAACCTGGTCAATACAAAGTTTGCCGATACCCACAAGCGAGGGGCGTCCGTCAAAGCTATGAGCTTGATTACCCCTCATCCGTTTTTCCACGTCTTCAAGCCGCTGCTGATTCTGGCATTGGACGGGTACTTTAAGGATCCCTCGGTCACCCATCTCGAGAACCTTTATAACGCCATCAACTCAATTGATATGACCACAATACCCAAGTTGAGCGCTTCAGAACGTCTAGTTTTGGCGTCATCTGAGAACACGGCTTTGTTTTCAGAAAAGTTCGAAGAAGCCATGTCGCCCAAGGAGAACACAACTGCGTCGCCCTTTGGCGAAGGTGGCATGGCGGCTGGTCAGCCTTCCTATTACATTGATCTGAAGAACCAAGGGCTAGTGTCAAGGATTCAACGGGATACACACTTCTATGACACAAAAGTGGCGTATAATGAAATGAAAATCCCTATCAAAATTCCCATGGACTTTTTCGCGGAATCTGTGGGAGATTTCTCGTTGATAAAGTTAATCTCTACACTAACATCCATGACACAACCATTTTCAGTTCTTCACAAAGAGTTAACGATTTACGGACCTACGACCCCTCCATTGATAGTGCTAATCAATGCGCTCTTAACCCAGAAGCGCATCTTATTTATTGGCATGAACTCGCCGTCCTTTGACGTTGCCGAGCATGTTCTTGCGGCATGTTCGTTGGGCTCGGGTGGTATCTTGAGATCTTTTACAACCCATGCATTCCCGTACACAGATTTGAGCAAAGTAGACGACTTGCTATCGTCAACGGGCTACATTGCTGGTGTCAAGAACCCGGCCTTCGAACGTCATCCGGGGTGGTGGGATGTGATTGTAGACACTGAAGCAAAGACAATGAAGATTTCGACTGACATTGGAACTCAGGTAACAAAGTCCTCATCTACAATTGGATCTGCTGTGGTCAACCCTGATGACATCCAGTTCGTTGATGAGCTCAAGAACATGATAAACAACCACTACGGCGAAACGTCCATCCGTACGCATTGTCGAAACTACATTAAGCGGTTTGTCCGTATGGCCACGAACTATGAAGAGAGCAAGTACGGCTCTACCAATCTATGGCCGTCTCCAGATAACTCAGATTACCTTGTGGTTCCTGGCTACGGTTATACGTGGCCAAATGAGGCACAGCGCAACACTGATTTTGAAATCTATGCAAATGTAATAGAGGGTTGGCGTGCCTCCAAGAGTTATCAATATTACGTCCAGGATCAACAGGCGTCCTGGGTTAAGCCACCAAAACATGTTGTCGACTTTGAATATCATCTCGATAGATTACGCCTGCAAAAGCTATCATACGAAGAATCCGGGTTCATTTTCAATACCCTCTATTCTCATGCGCAAGATTATGATAATATTAACAAGTTGCTCTCTGCCTCTTCACTGGGCAACTTGTTCTATCTGTCATTGGGCCTGTTTCATCGCGATTCTTCCGTCCGTGCTATGACAGTTCTTCTAATCCAGCGAATTGAACATCATGCCGCTGGCAAAGAATTCTTCAAATCCATGAGCCAATTTCAAAAGTTGGCCTACAAACGACTACAAGCTGAAATCCAAGAGCAAAAGCTCACAATAGGTAATGGCCCAACAAACATTTAGATATAATAACGATTCCTTCTATCGAATATGTAATTTATAATTCATCTGGTTTTTTTTTTTTTTTTTTATCTATATTATTTATTCATTTATTTATATATTCTTTTCAAACAGAAAACACTGGGTGACAACTATGGAGTAAATATCAATAACATAACATAATTACTTGCTTCTCAGTGAGTCGAGGGCATTGAAATTCAATTGTTCGGGCGCGTCCGGATAATTGGTGCTGCCGATCGGTGATGGGAAGTTGTTTGACACCACCGTAACATGGCCGGAAGGAGTAGCGGGTTCGAGGCGAAGGCAGGAGAACCATTAATTGGGCGAAAAGAAGTGAATAAGGTGGAGCATGTGATAGAAGAGAAAATTGACGAAACTAAAAACAGGCCACAATGGTATTTAAGGCCTTGGTTTTTGATCGTCATATCCGTTGTGCTACGGCTGGGATTTTTCCTTTGGGGGCTCTATCAAGATGCCAATATGGACCTAAGGTATACAGATATTGATTATTTCGTATTTACAGATGCTGCAAGGTTTATGAGCAAAGGTGGATCACCATACGATCGAGCAACATATAGATACACCCCGTTGTTGGCGTGGTTATTGCTGCCAACTACCTGGCTCAATTTCAGCTTTGGCAAAATCCTCTTCGCTGTAGGGGACATTGTCGCAGGATATTTGATCCTCCAAACTTTAAGGCTCCGAGGAATTTCAGAGGCTCGGGCAGTGATGTACAGCTCCATTTGGTTGCTGAACCCTATGGTATGCACTATTAGCACCAGGGGGTCATCTGAGGGTCTGTTAGGCGCAATGGTTATATCATTTGTATGGGCCTTTTATGCCAAAAGATACCGGTTAGCGGGCGTGTTAATGGGGCTGGCAGTTCATTTCAAAATATACCCTATCATTTACGTTCCTACAATTATGTTGGCGCTGGACAAGGGTCAGAGATCCTTGCTTGGAAAATTCCTCAATAAAGATCGTCTAACTTTTGCATTTACAAGTTTTGCCTCTTTTGCGGTCCTCACAGGGTTCATGTACCTTGCATATGGGAACGATTTCCTTCATGAGACATATTTGCATCATCTCTCTCGAGTAGACCATCGCCACAACTTTTCTCCCTACAGCTCATTACTATATATGGGTTCCTCGCCTGCAGTTTCGGTAGCAGATGGTATTGGAGCTTCGCGATGGGCATTCATCCCTCAATTAGGTCTTAGTGGTGTGGTCATCCCGTTGGCATTTGCCAAACGTGACATTATCAAGACGATGTTTATTCAGACGGTCATTTTTGTGACTTTTAACAAAGTGTGCACTTCACAATACTTTATGTGGTATATGGTCCTCCTTCCCTTCTATGGTCCTGCCGCAGAACGGATTGGTAAAAGAAAGCCAGTGGTGTTTTCCGCGGTAGTGCTGTGGATCCTTGCACAGGCTGCATGGATCCGCCAGGGATATCTCCTGGAATTTCTTGGTGAGCCAGTATTTTACCCTGGGCTCTTTTGGGCTACAATGGGCTTTTTTGTCATCAACTGTTGGATAGTTGGGCTCTTTATCTCTGCCATGTAACTTTTTTCTAACCTTTTCGAAAGGATAAAATAGACAACTATCAAATCCATTTCTTTCATGTACTGGGACCACTTCAACCAACCGAACCGAGTTTCAATTCCAATTATAATAATTAGTAATTACTTACGACGAATACTTCTAATGAGTGCGAGAATGGTGACAGCGACAGCGTAGAGCTGTTCCTTAAAGAAGAAAAGGAATGCGGCTGTAAGAGCCGATTGCAACACTTTAGTGTGGATACCCTTGTAGAGACCAGAGACACCCTCCTTCTTGATGATTTGAAGAATGCCATGGATCAAGTTAGAGTTTGTCTCCTTATCGTCCTTCTTTCGGACTTGAAGACGTGATTTGAGGGTGATGTAAGGATAAGTCACCGAGGTGGCCACGATCTTGCCAATTGCGCCGAGGATGAAAGCATCGTAGGCGGACAATTTTCGTCGCCTTTCAACTAATTTCTTTAATTGTTCAAACACTGTGTACTGCAGAATTGGGTTAATGACCAAGACCAAGGCTGGCGCAATTCCCGAAAAGAAAGCCAGTACACCGTCCTGTTCAAGGATTTCCTTGATGGTGGCATATGTTGACTTTTTCTCGCCGTCTTTAACGGTCATGCGGGTATTCACAACCCAAATGGGGTTGGTAGCCACTACTGTTGCAGATCCAGCAATGGCGCCTGCACCCATGGTCTGTAATGTGGACATACCGCGAGGGTTTTGATACAACTTCTTTGTGCCCTCATAGAAGTAGTAGTATACGAAATTGGTTAACCCAATTCCGTAGATTGCTGACTCAAGACCAGAGTAGAGCCCGGAAATACCCTCTCTCTGGATAATCTGCTTTGCAGCGTGGAGAGTGCTGGGTTTTCTGTTCACATCTGGCTCGTCCTGCACTGTCTTATCCTGTCGCGCACGGGTGGCTTCAGTCTGTGCTCTGGTGGACAGAGTAATCAATGGATAAGTGACTACAGTACTCAGAATGCCGCCGCCAGCGCCAGAAAGTGCATGTGCTACTGTATCGTCTGCCATATTTAATTCGATCTTGCCTTGTTCGAAGGAGATGTCACGCGTTATATATCTGCCCGATAGATCACCGATGGGTTTCACTTATTCTCGTGTGCCGAGGTACTTTCTTGTGCAATCATCGCATGTCGGGACGGGACCGACCGGGATGCCGAGGTCCCCAGCACTTTAGATTCTGCTCCTCCGTTATTATAATCCCCCTTGGTTCCTATACTCCGCACTTGCTAGGGACAGAGAGTCGAGTGTTTCGTAGCTGACGCCGTTTATCTCTCTTTATTTTCCAGCTCTGCGTAAGCTTAGACTCAATTGTATGTATATGAAAATTGATAGTAGGTGCATTTGTTTGTGGGAATTAGTCCCCTGGTCCTTGAGCAATAGTTCGGGACGTGAGCCGAACAGTCGGTTATACGATGGGGTACGTGGGCCTAGTATACAGTAATAGGATTCTGTGCTATATTTCGTGAAGGCAGTTAAGACGAAGGTAGAGCTAGTCTTCGTGTTGAATATTGAATATGAATATTTTGATAGGTCGGAATGTTTTACAGCCGTATCAATGTGCGTCCCTACCTGTATAAAGAGGCTGTAATATGTACACTATTCTGGATGTATAGGCTTAAACTAATGGAGTATAGAAGTCAGCTCATAATTATGACCGCAAGAATTAATAACTGGCAAAAAATTATTCAAAATTTTAAGTATCAAAATAATACAATAATAAAATCATTGCTCCGCCATATTCCTCGCAATAACCTACTTCTCGTTGTCAGGGACCACTAGACTGTGATTGTTCCACGGAACCACTGTTCGCCTGTCTATTCAAGCTACTCACATCATAGTGCATCCTCGCTCTCACTACTGCACCTACTATGTGGGCCTGATGGAACATCAATTACACTACCCACATAGAATGAATTAATGCCAGCAGCAAATCAAAAATAAATGAAATTAAAATAATAAACTAAAAAATAACGAGAGAATAAACCTTAGCCTGACCAGTTATCTATAAATTCTCACCACAGCTTATATTAACAAAACAAGCTCGACGATGAAACAGATCCACGCATGTAAAACCAGCAAAAAATACGCAGAGATCTATTTATGGGGTCCGCACAATGAAGTAATTATGCAGAAGCTTTGGCCAACCCAATTTCCATTTTGGGAACAGGAGGCGCTACGCGCAGACTAAAAGAGTAAGCTTGGTACCCCTTGCATAAGCAGGCACCAGGGTTGAGAAGCTCAATGAGCAAATTTAAGCCATGAAAATACCTGAAATAAAATATTAAAAAATTGAAATAAATATAGATAATTTTTTTTGTTTGTTCTATTATTTATCTGCTGTTTTTATTATTTTGTCTCCAAGACATGCCAAACCTGTCAGTCCTTCACCTTCATGACGCATGCATGGTGCGCCTATTGTGAAATTTTTTTCTTCTGACGGGCGTCCGATCGGGACCTAATGACGCCTCCACCAAGTGGAGTGTTGGCAGAACGAGCGAGGGAAAATATATAGCTAAACTAAATGAACAACAGGAAACAGATGGAAAAGGCGGTTAGATGGAATGCAATACCCGTTGAAAATTATATAATCATCTGTTTCCGTAAAAGGAGCCACTGCCTCTTTCGCCCCCTGTAGATCAAAACAAAAAGCGCATGCGCACGTACATATGCAGTCAGGAGGCAGCTAAGCGGAAGGGGGCGAAATTGTATAAATAGACGTGATTTCCCGCCTCTCATTGTGTAGAATAACAAACAATGAAGCTCGCAGCAATCTCTCCTCTTCTTTTGACCGCCGTGCCTGGCTTTGCTCAAACTGTGGCTGGTCCTGGCGCTGGCGCCGGTGCTGGTAATGGTAATGGCACCGCTTCTGACTTGAACAAAAACGTAACTCTTAGCAGCATTCTTCCATCTCAAGGTGCCAAGCAAACCCCATCTCCTGGCACTAACAAGTCTTCTCAATTCGGTCTAATTACCTTGCGTTCCGGCAACGCACAGGTTCATCAAAAGACGGTCTATGTCTATGACGACGGCACTTTGGGCATTTCTGAGGAAGGTGACGAGTTTGCTGGTCATCTCGCTGTTGGTCCAAATATCATTTTCAATGTCAACTCCGACCCAAGTGACAACAACGTCCTTACCATCACCGAAGACCACACTTTGGCTTTCCAGAACATCGAAGACCTTTCCGAGGCTACGCAAGATTGGACCACTAACCAATACCTCACCTGGAATGGCCAACAATACGCCATGGTCTGTCCTAATGACGACAACAAGCTCATCTGGGCTGACGAGAATTTTGGCTGCAAAGGCGGTATCGGCGTTCAGCTCATGGTTGCTTCCCAAGCTGCCTGAACGACCCTCGCTTAATTTCATCACGACGATGCCTAATACTGTGTAATAGACATTCCTTATTTAATTCTCCATAGACATTCAAGCATTCCTTTTTTGTTAGCTGCATATCTTTGGTCGGATTGACCTTTTTAACATTCTAATTGCAATAATTGTATTAATGTTAAAATTCAAGATTAGTTCTATCGATACACAGAGTCACAAGCAGTACACACTAATCGGACAGTGCCATCAACTTTTTTGGCATTGAACTCTGCCCCACTACATTTATGACAGTGGACAGCGTCCGGATCGGTTTGCTTACTGTCTTCCTTTGCCGGACTCCTACCTCGTGCCACTGGGCTGTGATCGGGGCTTTTGTGAATGGAAGAAAAGTTGACAGAAGGGCTCGGACTTGCAATTCGTGACCTACCGCGGCTACCAGTGGATTCGGCAACTGATGACGGGATACGCTCGCTGGATCCTAAACGCGGATATCGCGGATTCGGGGAACTTCCCCGTAACGATCTGCTGCGGTAGAGGGATAAAGATTCCCGCCAACTATGTGTCGGGCTGAGTCCGCTGCTTATCCTTTTACGCTGCATACTTCCTGGACCAGTATCCAAATATTGCTTTCTCGGTTCGTATGCACAGTCCTGTCTAAATATTTTAATAACCCCCTCTCTATCCGCAGTAACAATAATGTTACCGTTGTTGTGACGTGATTTCTTGGTCTCAGGGCGTAGTTGCGGCTGCGAATTATTACTTTCATCACTTATACTTTCCTCATCTTTGGGCATAAGTCTGACAGGGGGTGGGTCACACAAGTCATACACTGGGTCATCACTTGCTGCCAAAGTTCGTTTGGTCATGGTCGGGGCAAATATAGCCACAGTAACCATGGACTTGTTCGAGTGAAAGTATTCATACTCCTGAATGTCTTTTCTTTTGGCATGTTCACCGTTCGATGCTTGCGTCCGCCATATGTACGTTCGGTCATCTTCACTCCCACTAATAATATATTCTCCATTGTCCGAAAAGCTTGCATGAATTTGACTCTGTTCGTTTTCATGACCTTTAAACTTTGCCTCCATAGTTTTGTCGTATAGATTATATAGTCGCACTCGACTGTCGTTTGTAGAAATCAGGAGCTTGGTTTCACTATCAAAAGATGCTTGGGTTCGAAGCATTTCTCGTGGCAAAATGATTGATTCAATACCAGTAATCTTGGATCCTTTAGAGTTCCTTCCTCGTGAACTGCGCACGTGCATTTGGCTTTGAAAATGAAGCCCATCAGTCTCATAAAACAAGCATTGTCCTCCAAAACACCCAACTATGCTAGTATATCCATCAGGAGTAAAGGCAACTGCAGTAATTAGATCAGGCACGTCTTTGGCAAATGCCACTTCCTTGTCTGGAATACTCCATAACCGGATTTTACAATCCAGCGAGCCCGACAGAAAGAATCGATCGTCCTTCGGATGGAAACGAATGGCAGTAACAAAATCGGCATGCAAAAATGAACACAGGCATTCGGCACGTTCAATATGCCACAAGCGTACTGTCTTATCCATTGACGAAGAGAGCAAAAAATTGTTCTTACTCCAGCTAACGTCCAGAATGTCACCCGTATGTCCATAGTACTCTCGTATTGGCTTTGGCTTGAACACCGGAGCATACACTCTTTTACTACTACTTCCGCCACGCTTAAAATGCCGTCTAATGCTTTCAGTTTCCTCAACACTTCCATCATCTTCTTCACTGTCGTTCATTTCCTCTCGATCTTTTGGTGATGACAAGACCTGCCAGACGCGTAATACCTGGTCCTCTCCCGCGGTCGCCATGTATCTACCGTCGTGACTAAATTTTGCACACCAAATGGCAGAGTTCTTTGCATTAAAGTCCGCAGTCTTCAATTCTTGTGCCAGAAACACTCGGTTCATTTCGCGCTTTTGCTTGCGATGTGCCCGTACATGGATGTATTTTGGCGGAGTAGGGAAATTTGGTACAAATCCAAACACATCAGCCTTCCATCCTTCCTCTCTCTTATCCGTAGTCAGATTGTCCCTTTCATCCTGTAATGTGGGACGACCAGAAGAGTTTTTCAGCAACTTTGAAAAAAATGCATTCTTTGTCTGTTGCTGAGACTTGCGAGGGGGATATTCCGACGAAGTTTTCTCCATATACCTGTTGGCATTTGCACTCGTCCCCGAATCTGCAGTGCCGCTGTGTGACGATAATTGGTTAGTTACCGGGATAGATGTAGGCCCCGCTGATGCCTGATGCGATTTAATGCTCTGATTCGACGGCTGGTGGGACTTGAGACTCTGACTGGTGCCAACTCTTTTCAAAATCAAATGCGATAATGGGTCCATGCTCGACCTATCCTCGCTCCCAGTAGCAGATGCTGGACTGGCTTCATTTTGGTGGTTTTCTAATGATGACAAAGATTGCTTCGAATTCGTGACTTTGAGCGATTCTAGCGATTTCTGGGTTACCGCCGAATCTGGCGGGTCAACCGGACTCGGTTGTTCCTCGTCCTCATGAGGTGTCGATGAATTGTCTGTGAAAACTTTAATTGACGGAATCAATCCAAGAAACCCCATCCTGCTTCTACGATTCTTGGCCGATAACTGCGGTGGAGTGAATGATTGCGCTGCACATACACAGTCTTCACAAAGTCAAAAGAGAAAAACAAAGTAAAGAAAATACAACAACAACAACAACAAAGTAGCACTCTCTTGGTAAAATTAAGCTCCGAAACACTGTGTGATTATCCACAGCAGTTTTACCAAGTGAAAACCTTTTCCTTTGCCAGAGTTGCCAGTTCGTATTTTATATTCCGCAGTTGATCGTTGTGATCATGCGCGCGTCGCGGGCAATTTTTAGATCAAACCCCGACTTACCCGAGATGCACGGCGCACAGCACCTGTCACTGTCCAGACGCCAAATTCAGTGAAAAATCGTGCATTATCCGACATATTTTTTCGAGTTGAAGCAGTATAGTATATAATACTGGTTTGGTATGGCGGCTAATATTATAATTGGTTTAATCATGTTCGAAGACTATGGCACAACTCGATGTTGGAATTATACGGCACTTGTATGTTCGGTTTAAATGACTTGCGACCAACAGTTATCAGCTATATAGTAGTATCAAGTTATGCGATTTAGTTAGAAACAAACGAGGACAAAACGTTAGGTTTTCAGTTACTCAAAGTGTATTGCTTTTTAATCTGCACTTGGCCATCTTGCTGCCATCTAAGGTTTCATGGTAACGTTGTATGTATGTTTCCATACAAGCAAAAGTGCCTTACACAGTTGAGCTGTATAAAGGGTCATGACAGTCACTCTCACCCAGTGGGCATGTCATTTAAAGTAATACTAACCTCACTTTTGCTCTTGAGGTGCTGTAACACACAACCTGCCCCGCCTGCTCCACCATTACCTGAAGAAGGCCAAAAGAAACCTCCGGTACCGCCACCACCTCCAAAAGAGTCTGGGTTTCCGAACTCGAATGATCCAGGTAAATCAAATGAGATGCAGAAACAGTCATCCCCTTCCTCGCCCAGAGGGATAGCTCCATTTCCTGTATACGGATCTGGATTCCATCACGTAAGTCCAAGAGGCAGAAAAGGCGAACTGAGTCTCCAGGCAACCTTAGAAAACGAGCATACTTACTATACCCTAGAAATAGAGATTGGAACACCAGGCCAGAAAATCAACGTGCATTTGGACACAGGCTCTAGCGATTTATGGGTCATTGCTTCCAACAACCCGAACTGTGCAAAAAGCCACGAGGAACATGAACTCGCACAACAGGGCGAGGACCAGTTTATTAAATGTGGCCTAGATTCTGGAGTGTTTAATTACAACACATCAAGCACTTACCACGAAAATAATACCGATTTTCACATCATGTATGGAGATTCAACATATGCGAAGGGCCGGTATGGCACTGATCAACTGGTCATGGGAGACATTAAGCTTGATAATGCAAGCTTTGGAATTGCAGACACGGCAAATTCGACTATGGGAGTGTTTGGAATTGGGTTTAAAATTTTTGAGAAGACCAAGTCAAATGCAGACTACTTTACTCCAGAAAAGGCTTACGAAAATGTACCAATCTTACTAAAACGGCAAGGGAAAACCAAGAGTGTATCGTACTCCCTATGGCTGAACCACCCAGAGTCTACATCGGGAAATATAATATTTGGTGGGATTGACCACAAACGGTATATGGGAGAATTGCAAAAAGTTCCCATTATAAATAGCATTAAAGAAGACGAAAAGCCGTTCAAAATGACCGTTATTTTATCTCAATTAATGGTTCAGCAAAAAAATGGCCAAGAAGTCACCATTTTGTCTGGTAACACTGCGGCCATGCTTGACTCAGGGTCTATAAACACCCTCATGCCACAAAAAATTATCGATATCCTTGCTCGAGCAGTGGGCGCAGTATATTCCAACGATGATGATGCGTACATCCAAGAATGCTCACTTGTAGACAATCATGGTGGAGTTGTTTTCAATTTTTCCGGTGCGCTCCTCGAGGTCCCATTTAAAGGACTCATGCAGCCACTTCGTGACGCCGACGGAAACGTATACGTATTTCCAAATGGCAATCAAGCTTGTGAACTATACATGACGCCATCTGAGGAAATTGTTCTCGGTGACACTGTTCTGAGGTCAGCTTATGTGGTCTATGACTTAGACAATTATGAAATTGCATTGGCCCCCGCACAGTACAATATCTCTTCAGACGAGCATGATTATGAGGTCATAAAGAACCGGATACCGCGGGCAAGGAAGGCACCACACTATTCGAACTCCAAAATTGATCCAAACGGCCCCACCATGAACGCAACTGTGCCTCTACTCCCCGTAAAAACACCATCGTCAACAGACTTGATCGCTCCAAAGGAAAAGAACAGAAAATGAGAAGAGAAAAAGAAAGTATTTACAAGCTTGCTCGGAACATAAATTAATATTTTCTACTTGGAATGTTTGTCATGATCGCTTATTTTTTTGAAAATTCAACTCTCATAATAAGGTTATCCAAACCGTAGCCATTGAGTTTTTCGCACGCCTTCTCAGCTTCTGACCGTAGCTCGTAACAAACAAATGCAAAGCCTCTGTTGCGGCCAGTATCTCTGTCACGAACCAAGTGGCACCTGACAACGCGGCCACAGTAAGAGAACAATCGTCGCAATTCGTCTTCAGTGACGTCTTCACTAAGGTTAGAAACTCGGAGGGTAGTACTGTCGTCTCGTTCACCATGGTTAGATGCGACACGGTCTGAGGCTCTTGCACCAGCCCGCAGATGTGGCGGCACATATGAGCTACCAGTCTTGCCAGCTGCAGCTGCAGGAGCAGCAGCAGGCGATTCCTTAGTCTTGTCAGCTGCATCAACAGGACCAAGGGTATCCTTGTATGGGCATTTGGCTGTGAAATGCATTCCACTACAGATACGGCATGCGATTTTGGCTTCTGGTACAGGTTCAACAGCGACCTTGGCTGCAGCTTCAGCTTCCTCTTCCGCCTTGGTCGGTTTAAGACCCAACTTGAATGTCAAATCTGGTTCAACAGAAGTTGTAGTAACATTTGGTCCTGGTCCGCTGTTCTTTTCGGCACCGTACTTGGCCCACTTCTTTCGCTCAGCAACTGAATGATCAACTCGTTCCTTGGTCTTAACCTCTCGCACCTTCTGTGTAATTCGCACCTTTTTGTTGTTTGCTGGATTAATTCTGTAAGAAATCACCGTCTTGGTGCCATCAGGGTTATTTATAACTTCTGGAGCAGGTAGCTCATCGTCCACTTCGTCAGCCCACGCGGATTTTTTTCTAACACTTTATTAGTACTCATACTTCGAACACCCTGTCAACGCTTAAACTTACGCTACTTCAGCCATCTTTTGTTACTGACGTTTTATCTTGAAAAAAATTTGTGGTTTGACTTCACTCCCGTAAATTTGGGTCTGGGAGCGCGTACCGAAAACGCGATCACCAAGTCGTACCCCCCGACCCCATCATAGGCCTGCAAAGCATGTGAAGAAATTTGGTCTCCGGGGAACCGTATTTGCATAATTCCGCAGAGGGCTGCAATGGTGATGCATGTATCTTAGCAGACAAGAGGAAGAGTAGTCGTCAAGATTAGGCTATGACTCAACGGGATGCACTGTAACATCTAGCATTAGCCTCTTACATTTAGAAATTCCCCAATTAGATATTTTATTTTACATTAGGGACGGTAACCAGAAACTCATCATCTTTGGTTACAATTAGTCAAAGGTCATTCAGGGTTTAGCAGAATCTCTCGGAAGAGCCCTTCATCGTAACCGAGTCGGATAGTGTGGCCGATCTGCGGCTTCGTGACTCCGCCGCATCAGTCGATCTATATAACTCGGAACTTCGGCACCAGTCTAATGTTTCCTCAATCGATGCAGTTGAACAAATATAATTCGGATCCATTACAGCAGATTGCTGTTTACAATGTGACTAGTGAGCCATCTACCTGGGTAGTTTATATTCACGGTGGAGCGTGGCGTGATCCTAAGATGGATCATATGGATGGAGATCCGTTGTTGAAGAGGCTCACAGTTCCAGCTGCGTCAATAGACTATAGGCTTTCGCCACAAGTTCGTCATCCGGAGCACTTGAGGGATGTATTACAGGCTCTAGGGCACTTGGAAAGGACGTATTCCATATCAAGGTGTATTCTTGTTGGACATTCTGCGGGGGCATTTATCAGTTTGCAGTGTGCATTGTTTGCGGAAGCATATGACACGGATGCTGCTAAACTTCTCAGAGAACGCTGTGATACGATAATTGGCGTCGAGGGTATTTACAATCTTCGAGATCTCGAGTTGGAGAACCCGTCGTACGCTGAGTTCGTTGTTAATGCCTTTGGTTCTAACAGGGACAGCTGGGACGAGGCTAGTCCGGCAAGTGGAAAATACACTCTCCAGGGTAAAAAAGTGATAATTGTGCACTCAGCTGAGGATGAACTTCTAAACCACATCCAGCCGCAGGTGGCAGAACGAAACCTGAATGCCAACATAACACGAATTAATACCACTGGCACGCACAACCAAGTTCCTAAATCAGGCCATTTGCTAGAAATTGTTAACAGCTGCATTTAATAATACTTGTATTTTTATTCTTATATATGGAGGATAACTACGCTGTACGACGACTTGGTAAGAATGAAGGACGCACTTCTTATGCTTCCGTCACAAGTTCACTCATAAAGACTTAAGGCGAGCGAGAGACGCATTGAGCAAGTTACCAATGTCTACCTGCAGTCGTGGAAGTTTCTTGCTCTGACTTGTTCACCGTGCCTTTGAGTGAGCTCGTTGAGGCGTGGTGGAAGTCGGTTACAGGTGGACGGCCTATTGAGGCCAAGATCAATACGTTGACCTTAGATTAGTCTCCAATTACTCAATTATTAAGAACAATATTGGAAACGATACAAGAGATTAGTTTCCTCAGATTTTTGAAAAAAAAGATGAATTCGTGAGAGAGTCAAAATCAAAAAAAAGAGATAATATAAATGGTTGACAAGATTGTGGTTGGCGCGACAAAAAAGTTGTCACAGAAGACTGACACGCTTAACAGTCTCTTGCTTTCTGTAACTTGTGATAGAACTGTGTGCCGCACGGCTCACTCTCAGCTGTGCATCCTCTCAATCTCTAAATACACGTTACCTTATTCTTTACCCCGATGACCCTCAACCTCTTCAGTGCCTCGCCGTCGGCTCTCTGTATTCGAGTCGTTGACGGTTCCCCGAAGGTACCCAACTACTCAATCCCGGATCCTCTCCACATCTAGTTACCTTTACTCTATTTCTCCTAAGGATTAGCTTCTCTATTTATAAGAGTGTCTATCCCTTTCCACCTTACTTAGCCGCCAGTGTGTTATGAATACCGCACACACAAACAGACTCGCCACAAAGAAGACCTGCAAAAGCACCTAGCTACCGCCGACCCCACTTGAATCATGATCGTCAGGGGATTGTGCGGCTGAATATTTGCTGAGGGTGTTATTCTCAAATTGGGGGCATATGGAAAAAGAGTGAGTTAGGTATTACTAGAGAGGATATGATAACCTTATAATTAAGTCCATTTTGATTGCTTATTATTAAGTTTCTTCCGTACACCCGCCATAGAGTCGGTCCATCCACTGAATTTAGCGCATTTCTTTGAGTCAAATATGTCGAATAGGTACTGACTGTAGAGTACCTACAACGTTTGACATTCTATACGTAATCGTGCCTCCGGACACATAAGAATGCTATTTTGAAATGGTAGTATATTGTATAAAACTCCTTTGTTTAAGGGTTACTTATTTGATTGTAATATTGAATTGGAACAAATAACATTTAAACAATTCTAAAATCCGTTGAGCTTTTTGCCATGTAATAAACGACTGCAAAGTTTTGGAGATGTAGGTCTCTAGGGGGTGTAAAAGTGCTGTTCCTACTGAAGTCTTATAATCTGTCAATTTTTGTTATATACTCTCTAGCCTAGATAATATATCCTATACTCGTCTATATCCTCTTGATTTTCTTTTATCTAGACAATCGAGGCTGCCATATTGTAGAAGGATAATAATAGGCTTAACTAATTGGTGAGTTAAATAATTATCAATTCGCTTAGGCTAAAAAATAGGACAATGCGCTAAAAACATACTGGTTCACATTTCGGGTCCCAAGTAGCTCAATAACTCTCTGAATATTTATTCTTAATAAACCTTCCCTTTTGTTACTCTGTTTTTACTCCTTTGGTCCATATGTCGTCAAATGCACAAGGGATTCGTTACTTAATGACTAGCATCCAAGACTCAGCTCCAACCTGACAACATTACGGATTGAGACTCTCTTTCGCTTACACATGGGGTATTCAGTCCTGCGTCTTTCAAATAATATATAAACCGTTTTCACCGTGACCCAGATATTTTTGCACCTTTTTTTTCCAACATCAGTCTGTGCCCCTGTACATGCGTTTCTGTCAACGGCATGCCCAAATAAACCGTGTCACAGGTCCTTGTTTCTTTAAAAATAGATTTTGGGCGAAAGCTGCAGTAGCCTTCACCGAGATTCGCCGAAATAGCTCGCAAGAATGAATCCAATTCCTTTCCCTACAATTTTTGGTTCACCAGTAGCCTTGTTAGGCTTTAAATTCCTTATGCTCAACCCTGTCAGATTGCAAGAACTGTATGAATGTTGCTACTACGCAGCTTTAACCTTAACTTTGCTGAAAACAAAGCCATGGTTTTGAGATTTGTATTCAGCCAAATTCGAGTAGACAGCAGTGCTTATCACTGGGGAAGGAGGAGAAGCTCATTGAGAATGCAGTCCACATGCAATGTGTCCTGCCATCTTCGACCCTGAACAATTTATTGTCATTCCACTGAGGGTTACGTTAGCCTTAATTATACTACTACGTCTGTTACACTTCCCAAGTCTTTAGGCATCTCAAAGTGTTGAATTTAATAGAAAATGGAGATTCAGAATGAATAATAATTCAGCGTAGCGCCACTAATAAGAAATGTTCAATTTGCTCCACAAAATGGGGCCCGTGGGATATGAGGTAACGCAGTTCTCGTATTCGCTATCAGAGCCTCATGCGGCGAATGCAGTGTCGCTCAGGGCCTGCGCTTTGTCGAAACAGCCTTGCATTCATCTTCCAACTCAAGCGATACGAGCAGTTGATAGGAAAATAGTCGCTGCTCTGTGTTCTGTGCATAATTCAACACACCTTTAGTATCTATCTACTCCTAACTCCTATATTTACTACTGTATAAAGTATACGCATTGTTCGATTTATAATAGCCCGAACCGGGGATATTATTTTTCATTCGCTTCACACACTATATCTATTCTATCTGTCGTCCCATCTTTATCCACATTACTTAACTGTATACATCTACACCCCCAATAAATTGACTTGACTCTTCTCATGAGCTTCGTTTTCTTGTTTGTGCTTGTTTCTAAAATTAAATATCATTCTTTGCTTCTCTTCCCTCCCCTGTTTTGGTTTCAAGCGAACAAGCTCAAAGCGCTAAGTACACTTAAATTTGTCTAATCCTCTCTCTTCCATTTACCCTTCAATTTTAGTCGTCACTGTCGCCCTTACCTCTCTATTTCACTGACATGCATAGGAATGATTCAAGGCAAGTGTACGAGTGTGAGAGCTGCCTCTCCAGAGTCTACATTTCACGTTTCCAAAAACTAATAGCCTACTTGGAAGGCGGCAGTTATCTCACTTGATTGAAGACCTCTTGACAGCGCTAATTCCGCAACGTACACAATAACATCTATTCTCCTTATAGCAACTAACATAAAATCACTGTTACGGACCCTTCTTTACAAGGCAGTCAGTTTTGATTGAGCTATAGATGGAATTCTGCCCCAGATTCGCTTGTCGCGGATGTTTATATACCCCGTTTGAATCTGAGACACGGAATTTCCACGGGAGGAGCTCCTCATTCTATACAAGGAAAACCGTGTGGAGAAAATTACCCGACCAAATGATATTCAGGTTTCAGGCGAAATTATCCGATATACCTTTTAGCCATTTGGCTAAAACCGTTTTGATACTTAATAGTTTATCCGCTGCCCTGGTTAAAACAGTTTCGATTACTGGCACCTTGTGAATAATCTCCGCAACGGATCGCTGCCTGTTTTTCCTTCCGTTTCAAGTCAGTGGCACTAGCCAACCATAGATGCACGGAATCCTTTAGACGGTGAATTTCCCGTTTGGTTTCCACTATCCAGGATGGTTTACCAGGGCAAAAATGGATTCTCAACCAATGAAAATGGTTACGAAAATCCTTTCAACCGGTGTCCCTAGCTAGCCCCACTTCTTGGCAGCAGAAATTAGCTGCCGATCATATGCTAAACTGGGACATTGTAGTCCAGATCTGTGCATGCGGCGCTTGGGTTTTTTCGGTGAAGTATTCATGAATTACTCCAGACAATTTCATTTGGCACATTTCATCTTGGAAACAGAGAGCTGACTAACCACTGCTGTATGTTATAATTTAAAATAGCAGGGTATGCTGGTTGTTGAGACGAGAATACGTTGCGTTCAAATCTTCACCGGCAGCCCCGCCGAAAAAAAAACTGTCATGGTGCGGGGTAAGGGAGTGAAACAGTGAGGTGGAGTACAAACTCCGCTTTCGGGCTTGTGCTAAAATAGCAGTTATAAAGGTCATGGTTGCCTAACAAAAAACTTTTTCCGTCTATCGGCGTACTTACTTGATCATAATATGGTTCAACCTGGTGTCACGCATGCTGAAGAGGAAAAGCCTGATTTGAGCTGGAGCTCGATCAAGAGGTATTTACTTACCCGTCCTACCACACTTTTTCAGCTTCCACAATCCGATGTGTCTAGACTCAACCCGCTGCCAGGGTTGCGTGCCATGAAGGCAAAGCACTGGAACTGGTATTTTCTAGGTTTCTGTGCGTGGACAGTTGATTCTATGGACTTCTTCGTTGTTTCCTCGACTGCCGCAGATATCGCAAAGTCGCTTAATGTTTCCATCACAGACATCACCTGGGGCATGACGTTGGTGCTCATGTTGCGTTCGGTAGGTGCAATTTTTTTCGGTCTTGCATCTGATTACTATGGTAGAAAATGGCCCTACATTGGTTGTTGTTTCATGTTTGTTGCCCTTGAAATTGGTATGGGCTTTTGCCAGACTTACAAGCAGTTCCTAGCTATTCGATCCTTATTTGGTATTGCAATGGGGGGAATGTACGGAAATGCGGCAGCCACTGCCCTAGAAAACGTTCCTGCAGAATCCCATTCCGTGCTCTCTGGATTATTCCTTCCAGGATACAACCTTGGCTACCTGTTGGCAATCATCTTTGCTCGAGCGTTCCAAGACAGTTATAAGGAAGGCGAGGGCTGGAGAGCTCTCTGTTGGTTCACTGCGGGTCCGGCCTTCCTACTGTTGGTCTGGAGATTATTCATGCCAGAGAATGAATATTTCTTGAAGCTTAAGGCACAAAGACAAAGTCAAGAGACCAAAGCTTTTAAGGAGAACTGGGCAGAGATCAAACGGGCTTGTTCCACTCATTGGGTTACCTTTATCTACCTCATTTTCCTTATGACTGGTTTTAACTTCATGTCCCACGGCACACAGGACTTGTACCCAACCTTCTTGTCCAACCAAATTGGCCTTTCATCTGACGCCAAAACAGTTCTCATGGTTGTCATCAACATTGGTGCCATGTGTGGTGGTGTCTTCTTTGGTCAGATTACCGAATTAACTGGTCGAAGATTGGGAATTATGATTGGTACTATCTGTGCTGGTGCCTTCACTTATCCATCGTTCATGCTTAAGACCCAAAGCGGTTTGATGGGAAGCGCTTTTTTCCTACAATTCTGTGTGATGGGCTGCTGGGGTATTGCTCCAATTCACTTGTTTGAGCTTTCTCCAAACAGTTATAGAACTTTTGCTGCCGGATTGGCATATCAGTTAGGTAACCTCGCATCCTCTGCAGCGTCCACTATTGAAAGTACTCTCGGCTCTCGATTCCCTCTCCCTGGCGGAATTTACGATTACGGCAAAGTTATGGCAATCTTCTGTGGTTGCATCTTTGGTTACATGTTGATTATCATCTTTTTGGGTCCCGAGAAGTTCCACAAATCCCTTGATGACATTCCTTCTGATGATTTGATGGAAAAGGTTCAGAGCAACGATTCCTTCCACCATGAGCCCAAGCCAACCGCCCAACAACAGGAAACTGTCTAAGGTGCTATTCCACACATGTATTTATTTACGTTAGTTCTGATAATATGTTGACTCGTACTGTTTTCAATTTGTATTCAGAAGAACCATGCTTCGTTATATATAGCGGCTGTATACTGTAAAACCAAAGTCCCCAGTACCGTAGATGACTTGGTTCAATACATAGAGTCAGTTACTGGACGGTACTACACAAAGTTTCATTGACGCATAGAGAGTCGCTTGGGTAAACTCCCATCGACTGATTCTCCCTCATGTAAAACGCTCTACTCCAAAACAAATGTCTATGCTGTGGCCAGCCTTTGCAACAGTCGTAATCCCGCTGAAAGCAAGAATACCTCCAACAACAAATATTAAGACGATTGGGACAAAACAAAAAACCCGAAAAACGTCAACAACCAGGCCCTATAGAGCAAGATGAGTCGCATCTACAGGCCAGCACTCGGCCTAGTGAGGTCATTTCATAGTTGCATGGTGAGGAAAGGCTACGAGCCATTAGATCTTGGTAGCAAAGTTCAGAATTTGCCCCAAATGACCGGATCTGGTCCGTTTCCTGACAGTAAGCAATGAAGAATCTAAGAGTCCAATGTTGAACTAACAATTTTCATTCTATAGGCCCAAAATTTGAAGTTCTTGGAAAGCCTCCATCTCTTTTGCATGTATCATTACCTGCATCTTCTTCTATTTATACACGGAGAGGTTCTGTAGTCGGCGTCAATGGCAATCTGGCCGATATGACCTCTAAATTGACAATTGACCAGCCTGCAACTAAGCTAGCTGTTTCTCTACCTGTTGTTTACCAGAAGGTTACTGCTACAAGTCCTATTAGTCTGCTACTGGCGGCCAAGGGAAGTGAACCATATTATGTCACGGTCCCAGTCAGTCGGGAATACAACTGGATTATTGCCCAACGAAAAGCATTATTAGGCTGGACTGGCAATATTACTGCAGCACCATATTCGCGGTTCAAGTTCTGGGGCAATGTTGAAATTTCTGGTAACCAAGGTCAAGTTGCTCTGGTGGGAGAGGGAGGAATTTTCCAAGTCGAAGTTGCAAAGGGTGAGACGTTCATGGTCAACCCAGCTAATGTTATAGCCTATACGCGTTTACCAGACGATTTTAGCCGTGCTTTTGTACGCCTACCACATACGAACTTTAGTGTGGATCTTCCATGGCTCAAGAAATACACGACGCAGATGGAACTGCCTTTGTGGACAAAGCGTATTGCAACAACCCTTCAGTCATGGGCCACGAAGATCTTTTGGAGAGACGACATTGCGCTCAAAGTATCTGGCCCAAGGACTCTACTCATTCAATCAAAGGCGACCAATCTTCAAAAAGTCCTAGATAAAAAGGAACTTAATGATATCCTAAAGGGGCAATAAATAGATTTGTACATATGTTAATACTACAGTCATGGCACTGCCCTGGAGGCTGTATAACCATTCATTGATGGAATCCGAGTTCGGAGTCTCTTAAAAGACTTGGCTATCTATCTTTATTAGTGTTGCCTTAGCGATACTATAAAGCGATAATTACATGAATCGGTAAAAATAAATACAACGGGTGCAATCCCTATATCCGAAGTCCTATCGCAATTGTAACCGAAGCTACTTGCATCACTGAGAACGCAATTGTGAACAAGTTGATTAGGGCCGTCAGTTTTATAAAGTCAACAGTTTCCCGCGGCGAAACATTGAGAGGAGGAATTCCGACATACAGTGCTTCAGCCTGGACTACAGCTGATTATGAAGAAATGGCATTCTCAAGTTGGTTTTTTTGCTGAATAATATATGCTGTTCTGTGTCTACATGTAAATGGCTGACTCGAAGGAAAAAACGATAAAAGTTAATGGGGGCGAATTCTAAGCAATTGATTGAAGCATTTCACCCAATTAGAGCTGTTCGTTTTGGCCTGTGGAAGCAAATCCATCGTTTTAGCAGTAAACTGCCTTTTGATGCAACTGGCTTGTGATAGATAGTGCGGGCGGACCTGACTATCGAATTACGAGTAAGAGCAAATATCCATCAAACACCTCTTAAGAGCCAGTAGGAATGTATTACACTCTCTGAAAAGACCTCCTGTGCTACAAACGCAGCTTCAAGAGTGGTAATTGTTCTCGAAATTTACAATACAGTTTGTAAAATTCTACTAACAGCCGGATTATTGTTCCCTGAGAAGCTGGTTCAACTATTTTGCGTACACGGAGGTATGCAAGTTGCATGCTCAGTTCTGTCTCAGGCAAACCGAGGCAGTAAATTATTAGGAGAACGTTCCAAACATTATAGATGAACACACCAAATTAAATCAAAGCCTGACAATGTTCTTGGACGATTATATTATGACCATAGCGGTTCCAGTTACGAAACAGAGTTCAAAGAGTTTTACATGTAACGGATATGGGGTTATTATATGATCCACTAGTCATAGAAAATATCTCCAGATCACATAAAATAGGCGTAATGAGGAGGATTCAAAATCCCTTAGAGAACAAGTATAAGTAAGAGGTAAAGAGCAACTTGTGTGGAACTTTTCTTACTCGAGAGGGATTGCATTGTGGGGAAATATGGCCAACTAAGAAATCTAGGCTGGATGGGCCATGCTGATACGTTACGTGAGATTGAGAAAATTCTTCCAACTCTCGACTCAAAAAAAGACGACCAGCTCAAGAACTAAAAAGGAAAAAGCTCCTATAAAAATCTACATCTAAGCTCTTAAGGCTGTGTTATAGAGAAGAGAATTGTTAAAACATCCGTCGAACTATAAAGACCTCAGCCAATGTGTACTAGAACTTGCTATTGTAAAAGGAATTTTTATTAATATAAAATTAAGCAGAAGTCCATACTTCTTTACCAGCTTCCTGCATCCATTCGCCCAATTGCTTGACTTCGTCATCCCATTGAATCAGTCGTTGACGCATGCTTTCTATTTGAGTTTTGTTCATGACACGCGGTTGTAGCCACGTAACTGTTACAGTTTGTGAGACTTGGTCGATATGACCCTTCAGGAGACCGAGCGAGAGGGCTTTCATGACGAGGTGCTCAACTTCGTCTTCAGTTAGTTGAGTTTCTTTAGCAATCGTCTCAAAGGTGAGAGTTCTAGAAGATGTTGGTCGTTGGAACACGGCTTCAATTAAAGCTGTGAGGCAAATCTTTTGTCTCAAAAATGGAAGAGAATTTTGTAATAATGGCTGTTTAGCCAGGTTCCCACATAGCCCTTCAAAAGCATTCACATCACCAGAATTGAGAGCAAATAAGATGTCGCATAGCCATTTATATTCGGTATCTTTTAAAGAATCCAAGATAGGGTGCAACAGCAATTCACCGAAATTGTAGATCTTATCACCCAACAACGCAGCAACAGCCAAATCATATGCTCGTTGTTGTTGTTGCAGCAACGACAGTCCATCAAGATTGATACAGGCCAAATAGAGCAGCGCATTTCTATAATATGTGCTGAAGTCTGCCTTGGATTTGTAATATTCAGAGTTAACTCCATAAAACGCCGCATTGATGATTGGGTCGATAGAATCAAATTGGTCAAGAATCTTGGATGATTTGTCTAGCAAATCCCGAGCATCCTGTAGCTCATTCAATTGCAACTTAACACGAGCAATCTCGATCTGTGAATAAACGTACGCATCCTGCGTCTCATCAGTGTTTACCTTGTTTGCAATGTTCGTAAGGAAGTCTAGCGCTTCTGTGTAATTGGAGCATTGTTGAGAAGCCGATAAACCAAACGAAACCAAGCTCAACTGGTTAATCTTGGATTCAAAACTGCTGATAAATTGTGTGAAAACTCTCAGTCGCACAGGCCCTGAACGCTCATCGGAGTAAAGCTCCTTCAAAGTATCTGTCAACTGGTGCCACAATTTACGCTCCCATAAATCCTCCATAGTATAAAACAGTGGAGCCAACTCCTGATCAACCTCAATTCTCAAGCTTGATAGAATCGTAGGCACGTCATGATCTATATCCATTGCATTCGACATTTTTGTATGTGTGGCAACTCTTCGAAGTCAGTAGTCAAATAAAGGTTTATCGGCCCGGTTGGGACCAAACAGAGCACAACGCCTAGTGGTTTACTCCGCCGCAGTCCCGGTAATGAGCACAACAGTGGATAGAAGACGGAGGGATTTCTACCCTCCTCTAATCTAATTTCTAGTGTAGTGTAGCGCTCGAGCGTGGGCCCTGTTTAGGACCGTATTTATGTAAATTCTACATCCATGATGTATTATTCTATGTATCTTCTCTGTATCTTCTCGGAGGGTGTAATTCAATGATAAATAAAAGTAGTACATACTACTACTTAGTATATGCTACAGTGATACTGCACCTTTAACTACTTCAGTTCACATCCTGTAGGAATTGCACTTGATTCGATACTATTGTACCAATTTTGCAACTGTGACTCGACGGTCGCCCAACGAGAGCGCTTTTCTGGACTCTTTAAGTCCAAGTCTGCCAATTTCACATTGATCCAGTACGGCGTGTTGTTTACCATGAATG
Organism: Blastobotrys persicus; assembly: GCA_030585065.1. NCBI lineage: Eukaryota > Fungi > Ascomycota > Dipodascomycetes > Dipodascales > Trichomonascaceae > Blastobotrys > Blastobotrys persicus. Next base: position 68,561 of record JAJMBO010000042.1, read on the forward strand.
GTTTACCACAGCCCAAGTTTTTATCAAATATTTCTAAAAAAAGTGTGCAATCTCGGGAAGACATAGCCAACAAAAAGTCGATGTCTAAATCTTTTGATTCAGGATAATTGAGAATACCATGTTCGTCCAGCGATTGTAATCGTCGAAGGGCCTGGAGTACGCCAGCTTCCACCAAAAAACAGGTGACTATATCTTCCAAAGGTAATTCGTCCCAAGGGTCTAAGTTTGACAGTAAGTTTCTGACAGCCCTCCGGACTCGCACAGGATCAGCAGATCCTAGATCGAGCGGACAAAATCCTTTGGGACGCTGTGTCATTGCACGGTGAGCACAAGTGCGGCAACATTTTGCTGACTCTGGTGCATTAGGAGACTGGATCAGCCACTTCGGTTTTAGTTCAAGGAACACTGACCTTACATCAGGTCTGAACTTTCGTATTTCCATTGATCCATAGACCAAATCAATTCTGTGCGATGAGATTATATCTGAAATTGAAATTGGATCGAACCTTGCTTTTTCTATCAAAAGGCCAAATTCTTCGGTCAGATCAAGTTCTTTGTAAGTTTCCAGTGAAGCGTATAACTCCGTTGGTATATGAACTAGCTCAAAGCCTACAATCCATGTACCACCCAACCTAGGAATTAAATCATATTTCATAAAATCATAGATTTGCTTGGTCGATATTTTATACTTGTGCTTCTTCCTTAGCCGGAGTAAAAGCCCGGGTAGCATATCTTTATTTTCAAACAGAACGTTGGCGCCACCCTCTGCATACTTCTCCCATCCCTCCAAAACCAGGCTAGTTGTCATCTTAATTAGATTTCTAAACACATCTTATCCGTACTATACGTTTTTTGAAATCCCTGAAAGACACCAAGACAGTGGTCCGCTATATATCTCTTCCCAACGCCTTCGAGATTTGATTATGTAATATCTGAAGGCCCGCGATTCAAGCCCAGAATTTATGTACGCCTTTTGTGATTCTCCACGCAATTATAGCTACTGAACATGTCGTGCTGTTCAATTATGAATAACCCTAGGCAATGCCTAAATTAGAAGATCATATCCTCTACAAGTTGCTCGGTTGAACGCGTAGAAAGATATCGGAGGTACATTTCCGCATGATCGAAGGCATATTTTTTTTTTTACGCTTTTTGCTTTTCTTTTCATTTTTAAAACTCTGCAAGACAGTCATGGTTATCAGGTAAAAAAAGAAAAGTACATTCAGGGAACAGTTCAAAATCCTTGCCTCAATCTCGATCAAAATGGGGAACGTATGGGTCTCAACCGAAATAAGTTGCTCATTCATCAGCCACGGTAATCCTCCGAGGAGGTTGACGAGGATGAATGTTTAATACATCTAGCCAATAAGGATGGTTAGGGCGGACCATTAAACCCCACATACAGACGATGCTTGGACCCGGAACCACGTACTGTCGGAGCACACTACTCCTGTTGTCATCCAATTATACACTAGTAGCTATGGGCTTTTATTCTCACATAATAGTATGGATACAATCGCTTGGTAAGTTCATTTGAGCATTGAAGTGGTACAAGTTCGGCATCGTTAGCACCGTTGCGATGATAAGTCTCAATTAACGATCGAACTGAGCCATTTAGATATTGTACTTTATCGGAGGTCAGTATGCCGTGCAGACCCCTCATGTCTGGGAAATCCTCCGACTAACCATGAACAAAAATGTAAATCATTCCAGAAAAGGAATATGACGTCGTCTCTGTGCGGCTCGAGGTAGATAATCGAAATGCGGGGATAAAACAGCGATATGAGATTAAACTGGTATAAAAAAGATCCTTTAGCATAGGATCGACAACATCGAGGAATGGTGTATTTAGGACTTCGGGGAAATAGGCTAGTTACTGCAATTACCACATGTTGTGGTTTGGCTTTTCTTCTATTCGGTTATGATCAGGGGGTGATGGGAGGCTTCGTGGGGTACTCGAAGAACAGCTTTGCCGAAGTTTTCGATGATCCTGATGCGACGCTGACTGGAGTAATTGTATCCATCTATGAAATTGGATGTTTAGTTGGATCAATATTTGTGCTGATTGCCGGTGAACGACTAGGTAGACGACGCGTTATTATCATTGGTAATGTAATTGTTGTGATCGGAGCTACCCTTCAGACAAGTGCATTTACTGTATCACATTTAATTGTTGGACGCGTTGTAGCGGGAATTGGCAATGGATTCAATACTGCTACGGTTCCTATGTGGCAGAGCGAAACGACTCAGCCAAAGCACCGTGGCCGAACAGTTTGCATCGAAGGATTTTTAATTGTTGTCGGATGTTGTCTTGCATATTGGGTCGACTACGGACTGAGCTTTGCCACAGGAAGCGTACAATGGAGATTTCCCTTAATGTTCCAATCTTTCTTTGCAATAATTGTTGTAGTTTTGGCAATATTCCTTCCAGAATCGCCTCGTTGGTTGATTCGTATGGGCCGCGATGAACAAGCCAAGGAAGTGATATGCTGTCTGCATGGAAAGGGCGCCACTATGGATGATCCTGAACCTCACCATTTATACAATTCCATTAAGGAGGCTATTTTCCTAGAGACGGAAGAACGTGGCAAATTCTCATATGCGGAGCTTTTCGGTGGAGGGAAAATGCAGAATTTCCGACGAATGGTGCTTTGCTTCCTTTCATTATGTTATCAACAGATCTCGGGTATCAATCTGATCAGTTATTATTTCCCTGTTCTCCTAATGAATATGGGTATGGATCGAAATATGTCACTGTTGCTGAGCGGGGTGGGCTTGATCGAATATGCTTTAGTGGCCTTGATTCCTGTGTTCGTTATTGAGAAGGCAGGAAGACGTACCCTTTTCCTTACGGGGTCCTGGGGCCAAAGCCTTTGTATGATGGTTTTGGCCATCTGTGTTCACAACGGGTCGCCTGCCGCGAATGGAGTCTCTGTCGCAGCTCTATTCTTATTTGATTCCTTTTTCGGTATCAGTTGGTTATCAGTAGCATGGCTCTACCCAGCCGAAATCACTCCTTTGCGAATTCGAAGTAAAGGTACGGCAGTTGCTTCTATGGCTAATTGGCTGTTCAACTTTGTGGTAGTCATGATCACCCCTGTCTCGCTGGAAAATATCCAGTACCGAACATATATCATTTTTGCAGTGATCAACATTTCGGCCGTTCCTGTCGTTTTCTTCTTCTTCCCTGAGACTACTGGGCTCTCTCTAGAAGAAGTTGACCGCATCTTTGAAAGCTACTCAGAACATAAGATCACAGCTGGCGTCCTTCAGAACAGAAAAGTCAGGAAAAACATTGAGAAGTTCCATCATGAAGCCACAGACGAACCCGAATTGCGCAAAGCTGACCCAGAAAAATATTCCAGTGATAATCATATCGAAAATATTTCATCTCATAGTAGTTTGTCTTGATCAACATGATTGGTATTGTTGTTTATTATCATTTTTATTCTGTAAAGCTGTGGGTAAGAGGCGACAGTTAGTAGCCGAACATAAATACTAAGTAGTATATTAAACTTAAATAGAAGTATCTGGTTGATCCTGAACTTTTGCCAGTTCCATAGATCCAGAGAGAGTCATGCTACCTCTATGGTCTTGGATCCAGACATCAACTTGTCTATCGCCTTCGTTGACTGGTCCACAACACAGTGTCATATTGTTGTTTGCAAACATTGGCAACAGGTTCTTGTATGAGAAAGATTTGATCCGAACATTCTCCAAGTGGCCAAGGACAGTTGTTGACATCCAGCGTAGAAGAAGGGTTACCATTAGAGGACCATGAACGACAATACCAGGGAACTTTTCCACCTGTGTCGCATATCCTTCATCGAAATGGATTTTGTGGCTGTTAAAGGTCAATGCAGAATATCTAAACAACAGCAGAGATGACGGACATATCGTATGAGAATGAGCTGGATTGGACGAGCGAGGCTTGAGAAATCGGTCGAATACATCCTTTCGGTTACCACTCTTCTCGGTAAAATAAATCAAAGTTCGAAATTCGCGTACAGACCAATCGTGAGTGGTCTCTTCTTTATTCTTTAGCTTACGATCAATAGTGACAGTTAATTTACCAGGATCTGATTGACTCTGTTTAACATCAGTAATAGTCTCTGTAGCCGTAGATGGGAGACCCAATTTCAAGTCTGATACCAAATTAAACTCAACAGAACCACCAAGCCACATGCGGTTGGGATATTCCGGACCAGGAGATTGATGAGATTCATACCCATCACTCGAAAGTGTGTGTTCTCCATTTTTTGGATTAAAATAAATTAAATGGTATCCTGAAGGAGTGCCTTCACCTATGAGCCGAGAGACCCTTCCCACAGGTAAATATCCCTCAAGCGACGCGTCCAAGTACTCGGCCTGAGTGGGAGATAGGAAATCAGTTTGAACCCATGGACCCTTCTTTGTTAAATCAATCGAATATAGTCTTCTACATGTTAAACCCTTAAGGCTAGATCGACCTAGTGCGCTGCGTAATAACATGTTGTCAAGGGGCTATAAATCTCCGGGTTTAACTTATCTCTACTCCACTCCACTATCCTTTCCGTCGGCAGCCGAAGAAAGCCGAATTCGCGCGAATTAATGCGCAGGTAGCTGATTCTGAACTATGAGTGCTGTGAACTAATTATCTGGACAGGAGAAACTGAGAATTATAGTTCTTGCCTCGTATCTACTTGGATATACAATCATATCAAAGGGACTACAGCTCCTTGATAATCCCAAAAGTTGGGGATTCATTTACCCCAAATCCCATTGAGATACATAATACTAGAGACAAAATTAAAATGAAGGAAAGGGTCCACCGTTCATTAGACGTATTAATAGTCCAGTCGTATTAGGTAGCTAGCCGGCATAATGATGCTGTAGGTAGGTGGCCAATACGGCCGACCTGCTGCTTTTTCAGGTCCCAGATGAAGTCCCAACCGGAGATTCCACTTATAATTTAATATGCTTAGATCTGGCCATCGACTTGCCAAAGGGTTATCCCCTTTGAGATGGATGCATACGGCCTCTAGGCTTTATAGAGTTGGAGATGATGTTTCGGGGTATAAAGTGCGAAATGTTATGCATGTTCCGAGGTTGGACATGACGGCCCTAGACCTTGTGGAGCCGTCCACCGAGGCTCGCCATATCCACATTGGAAGAGACGATCCAAACAAGGTCTTTACAGTGGGATTCAAGACCAATCCTCCTGATCTGTCGGGATTGCCACACATTTTGGAGCATACAACATTATGTGGTTCAGAAAAGTTCCCTGTCAAGGATCCATTTTTCGCCATGCTTACTCGATCATTGGCAAACTTTATGAACGCCATGACAGGCTTGGATTATACATTTTATCCATTTTCCACTACAAATATGACTGATTTTAAAAACTTGCAATCAGTTTATTTGGATTCTGTATATCACCCTCTGCTCCGGGAAGCGGATTTCAAACAAGAGGGCTGGAGACTTGAAAAGGATGAGAACGGTGAATTGATCTTCAAAGGCGTTGTATATAATGAAATGAAGGGTATGGTTTCTGATCCGGCTTATTTTTTTCATGAGCGTCATTTGCGCTCGATCTATCCAAGTTTGCAGTCCAGCGGGGGTGACCCGGCATATATCACTGGTTTGAAGTGGAAAGACTTGAAGGAGTTTCATGCCTCTCGCTATCATCCTTCTAATGCTATCTCGTTTACATATGGTGATATGGATTTGAAAGAGGCTTTGACTCCGGTGTACGATGTTGTCAAGAATTTTAAAAAGCAGGAATTCAAGCTTGGTGTACGACAGCCGCTGGAATTTAACGAGAATCAGAAATGCGTTGTCAAAGGGCCCTTTGATCCACTCTTTGATGAATCCCGACAGCACAAAATGTCGCTCTCTTGGATTGTAGCCAACTCGAATGACCTTGATGATGTGGCATTGTGGAAGGTACTCTCACTTTTGTTGATGTCTGGCCACTCTTCTCCATTTTATAAGGCACTCATTGACGGGGGTGTGGGAACAGATTTTACAGTCAATTCTGGACTGGACGATTTACCAGGGAAGGCTATTTTCTCCATAGGGCTTCAAGGATTGTCTGACGACAATTTGGAGTCGTTCAAAAAATCAGTGTTTGATGTATTAAGGGACATAGCTGAGAATGGAATCCCGCAAGATCGAGTTCAAGCAATTATTAACCAAGTTGAATTGAGCTATAGAGAGGTTGAAGCCAATTATGGTTTGAATATGATCTCAAAAATCATTCCCAGGGTATTTAATGACACAAACGTGTTTGAAATGATCGACGATGAGAAATTGTTGATTAGCTTCAAGAACACACTTGCCCAAAACCCGAATGTGTTTAAACAAAAGGTTTCCGAGCTTCTTGAAAGCCCTTATTTTGAGTTTTTGATGGAGCCAACCGGAACTTATGAATCAGACATGATAACAGAAGAGGAATCCCGTCTTACGAAGAAGATTGAAAGTTTGACTGACACTGAAAGAACTGAGGCCAATACGCCTATGCCAGAAAAAGAAGAAGGCGACCTTACAGTCTTGCCGACTTTAACTACGAAAGACATTTCTCCGAAGATTACTCCAATTGAAGTGACAAAGAATAAGAATGAACATGCCACTCTCTTTATTAGAGAAAGTGGTACACGAGGAGTATCCTATGTTCAAATTCTAAAAAATCTGAGCAACCTTCCTGCAGAACTCAGGCCCTATCTTCCAATATTCACCTCTGCACTTACCAATGTTGGAACTTCTGACCATTCAATGTCAGAATTGGAAAACCTTATTAGACTAAATACTGGATCAGTAGACGTTTCGGTTGCAATCAGAAATGGTGTCCAGGGATTACCAGAGATGAATTTGGCGTTTGGTGGATCTGCATTGGAGGAGAAAACCTCATTCATTTATGAGTATCTCAATCAGTTCCTTTTCAAAGCCGAATTGGACAATGTTGAAAAACTTCGGCCGCTCATTCAAGGTAGTGCCGCTAGCCTCATGAGTGAGTTGTCCCAAAGCGGACACTCTTATGCACGTAGACACGCTGCTGCAGGAATCATCCCAAAGAGGAGATTAGATGAAATTCTTTCTGGTATTGAGCAAGTTCAATTGGTGAAGGACGCTGCCACAATGGATGAGGGACAGCTCCGGGAGCACCTTGTCCCTAAGCTGAAGTCTATTCGTGAATATGCTCTTGGAATGTCTTCAATTGATGCTGGATTGACGTTCAGCCCTAATCCAGGTAATCTTGCAACGAATGAGAAACATCTTTCCGAGTTGGCTAGTAAGTTCTCACCTGTTTCATCTGCATCTACCTCAACAACTGTCGACATCACTCCATTGCCTAAACAAAGCACCCTGTTCCAACTCCCCTTTGCAGTATCGTATGCTGGTGTTGCTCTTAAGGGTGCTGAATACAACCACCCAGATAGTGCAGCACTTCGAATACTCTCAAGTATCCTTACACACAAATATCTTCACCCGGAAATTCGCGAAAAAGGAGGAGCCTATGGCGGTGGCGCAGTTTATTCAGGTTTAGATGGAATTTTGGAATTCTTTTCTTATAGAGACCCAAATCCTGTGAACACTATATCTGTTATTCAACAGTCTGGTGAATGGGCAGCAAAGAAGAGCTTTACCCAACAGGAGTTGCTTTCCGCGAAACTCAACGCATTCCAGGGCTTGGACGCTCCTATTCCGCCGCGCTCCGAAATCGTCTACGAATTAATGTACGGATTGACTAATGATATGCGTCAAAAGAAACGTGAAGACATCCTTGCAGTGACTCTCGACGATGTCAGACGCGTTGCGGAACAATACTTAGTACCTGCTTTGTCCAACTTCCAGTCAGCAAATGCGACTGTCCTCGGTCCAGCACAGCAGGAATTTTCTAAAAATGGTTGGAAGGTTATCGAAATCAACTAAATGCTTGTAAATATGATGTAAAGATTACATTTGGTCTCTATATTTCTTGATTAGCTTTCTTAATGTGTTGAAGTAAAGAATATGGACAAATCTCAGACGAAGCTATATTAGAACTATCTCGTTCCGTTAGCTGGTTTAATATATATAAGAAGTTAACCGAGGAGAATCAACTTATATCAGATAAATATTCATAAGTTTACAAATTTAAACTTGGTTACCTATCGCGTAAGTTGGAATTCCTAAAATTTTTCCGTGCGGCTTTTTTTGATTTTGTCAGTTCAAAAAAAAACTTAACCAAGTGGAAAACGATGAAGGAGGAAAAGGAAAAAAGGAAGAGGATAGAAGTTAGGAATAAGTTGAAACGCCAGCGGTTATATGCAACTATTAAGCATGAACAGAATAAAGCTCGTCACAAGGCTCGTCGTGAGCGTGCAAAAGAGGAGGATAAAGATCCTCAACTCAAGGCTGAAAGATTAGCGGAAAATAAAACCGAAACCATTGAGTCGAAGCGAGTATACGATGAGACTGTAAATACAGAACTGCAGGGAGAAGATCAATTCCAGTCATATTTTGATGGGCGGGAACCGAAAATCTTGGTCACAACTAGCAAACATGCTCGAAAGGTGGCTTACGATTTTGCGGAAATGTTAATGGGCATTTTGCCTAATTCCAACTTCGTAAAACGAAAGGAGCAATTTGAAATGAAAGATATGGCTAAGTTTTGTTCAAACCGAAATTATACAGACTTGTTTGTTATCAACGAAGATAAGAAAGCTGTCAATGGCATAACCGTTATGCATTTACCGGAGGGACCAACGTTCTATTTTAGCATCAGCTCGATCGTCCCTATTGAAAAGATTTCCGGTCATGGTAAAGCTACAGACCATACGCCAGAGCTAATTTTGAATAATTTTACTACTCGATTGGGTAATACGGTTGGCAGATTATTTCAATCATGGTACCCACATCGGCCAGAATTCAAGGGCCGTCAAGTGGTCACATTGCATAATCAAAGAGATTTTATTTTCTTCCGTCGCCATCGGTATATATTTAGGAACGAAGAAAAAGTTGGCCTACAAGAACTAGGTCCTCAATTCACCTTGCGCCTACGCAGAATTCAGAAGGGCATCAAAGGTGATATCGAATGGGAACACAGACCTGATATGGATAGAGATAAGAAGAAATTCCAGCTGTAATATATTAATTTCATTGGTTGTTTTCGCTTTTCTAGTTCTGCGTCGCCTACGCACTCGCTTTTCCCTTTTCGTCGAAGGGAGCGGTAATTACAACCCAGATGGTCATTGTTGTTTGAAAATCTAATGCAAAGCGAGGGGCTTTTTCAATGGATGTACCATAGGAAGGAAGAGTTTCCACATATACGAAATGCTTATAAGTAAGTAGCATTTTTCATAAAGGATAGCATATCGTAACGCAATCCTTTGTAAGTCTGGATAATTGACGTGACCCAGTCCTATATCTCTTGATTGCTGCGCACCATAAAGTACTTTCATAGCAATTCCCCTCCCTGTCCAAAGGTCGCAAACTCTCGCATCCAAGTGGCAGGCTAGTTTCTTCTCCGACTGCCAAGAGGAAAAACCATATGGTGCTGAATACTTTTCGGGAAGAGACCGACAAATTCAGTATATGAAATAAATAATGGTTTAACTGCTGCGAATTCCTCTGGTGATTTAACATTGACGATACTAAATGGTCCTTCCTCTGACTATTAATATTTTGGACTTCTATATAGATGTTTATACCAATACGCGTTATCGGCGGTCCTACAACAATTCGCCGGGTCGCTAAATCGTACAAGGTTTAAACATTTGTACTATTATTAGTATATTTAAACCTGTTAAATATATACATCTCCAACCTTCGATATCGAGAATTGAGATAGAGCTTTTATTGGAAATAGGCGTTTCCTGTCTCAAGAAGGTATTTAGTATCAAAATAAGTTTATATTGCACTCCTGAATTTTGACGCAGAAACCGGTCTTCGCAAATGCAAAATCAAATCGAATTCCGAATGAAGGGATTCAATATGAATACATCATGATACTATACTGGAATACCATGCATTAAACGACCGTATCAGTATTAGGACGAATAAGGGCGGCAGTACGTCATGTTAAGTCAGCTTTCGTGCTACCGAGACCAACTACGCAGTGAGAGAGTACAAAGCCGAGTAGTTAGTTCTTCTAGTGTTAGACAGGCTGCATAGGTTTCTTAGTTGGAAAATGAGTGCGGAATATTGATTGATAATATTCCGTCAGTGTTCCAAACCATCTCAATCACGTTAGATTCCCTCTCGGTGATGTAAACCGTATTGCCTACGTGATGGTATATATCCGCCCTGGATTTGTAATCAGAGGTCGGGGGTTCGGCTTCCGACGATTACTAATCATCTCGGAAGAACCTTTTGTAGGTATATAAAAAACCCCGAGATACTCCTTGTATCTGGACAAAACAGAACAGAACTTGAAAAATGACAAAAAATCAGAATCCAAACGTTGTAACTGGAGCCTCAGGAGTTGATTATTATACACCTGAGCAGCAGGTGCCTGCTGGTACCTTCCTCCAGTCAAACGATGGTAAATCTGAAGCTCCTCGGGTTTTCCAGCCATTGACCATTCGAGGACAAACTTTCCAAAACCGAATTTGGGTTTCTCCAATGTGCCAATACTCCTACAAGGATGGATTTATCAATGACTGGACACTGGTACAAATCGGATCATACGCGACTAGAGGTGCGTCCCTTTCTATTATTGAGGCATCTGGCGTCGCACCGGAAGGTAGAATTACACCTAACTGTGCTGGCATTTGGAAGGATGAACATATTCCCGGTTTGAAGAGAGTTGCCGATTTTGTCCATTCTCAAGGACAACGTATTGGTATCCAATTGGCGCATGCAGGACGGAAGGCTTCGACTACTGCACCATGGACCCCTGACAACTACGCTCATCCGGGCGAAGAAGGCGGATATCAAACAGTTGCGCCATCTCCAATCAAGTTTGCTAATAATTTTGCGGATCCTAAGGAACTAACCAAGGCGGAGATCGAGAAACTTGTTGACGACTTTAAGCAAGCTGCAATTAGGGCTGTTAAAGCGGGTATTGACGTAGTTGAGATTCACGGCGCACATGGCTATTTGATTAACGAATTTCTCTCCCCAATTTCTAATACCCGCACTGACGAATACGGTGGCAGCTTTGAAAACAGAATCCGCTTTGTATCAGAGATTGTCAAAGCGGTCAAATCTGTACTTCCAGAGCATGTTCTTTTATTTATTAGAATATCTGCAACTGACCGGCTTGAGCACTTAAACAAGGGGTTCACCGTAAAGGACTCTATTGAGCTTTTGAAGGTTCTAAAACCTCTTGGTGTTGACCTTGTTGACGTTTCATCTGGTGGAAACAGCCCGGAAGGCAAGATGGAACATGTTCGTGGTTTTCACGGGCCTTTGGCTTATGAAATTAAGGATGCACATCCAGATCTTGCTGTTGCTACGGTAGGTGCAATTCATTCGCCGAAAACTATAAATGAGATTTTGAGCCACCAAATCGATGCGGTTCTAGTGGGTCGACCATTTTTGCAAAACCCAAGCTATGTGTTTGAGCTCGCCAAAAAGCTCAATGTCAAGGTTCAATGGCCAATTCAAATTGGATACACGAACAAATTTCCTCTACCGCTCGAAGATGATGAGTCTCTCTATATTAATCATTAGACTGCAGGATAAATGAAAATATGTATTCCAAGTATCTAATATTCATTTTTCAGACCTCGCTGCGCCTTGCTTGGTAAACTGTACTGCCCGGCAGTTCTAGCATAGTTTCATAGTTGAGATTATAGGGCATAAGTAAAGGGAATATGTATGTCCTCTCTCGGATCGTGAGCATGAACTATCTATGAGTAGTTCAATAGGCTAATTTTATGTACCTAATATGTCATAGGCGTCTTTAATCAAGGAGGCTACAGACGGCCAACTAACAGCCATTCCTTTTCCAGCCACGTTCAGCTAGGTTATCATAAGCACTGAAGACGCCTTCCTCCTATATTTACCCAAAGCAGCGAGTCTAAGTCAGTATTGAAGTTGATGGGCAACTGCAGCCGCAGGTGCATTTAGCAAATTGGAGCCCATACTTAAACCAGCTTGCATTTTAAACGTCATTAGAACGACTCCTCTTCCTTCAAATGACATAGTTGTCTTTGACAGACAAGTATAATGTCCTGGTCGCGGTAAACCCAAACTATGGCTTCAAGAGATAGGAACACAAACTGAAGGCCATAAGAAGAGATAATGTCGAACTCTTAGGGCTATGGGGCTATAGCTATAAAAGAACTGAGGCGTTAGGGCTAAAGGCCATGCTAGCTTGCGAGCATGATAACTTGGTGGGCATGCTTAATGAGAAATTTGGAGAAGCTGACTGGGGTCGCCTAGACAACAGAAAAAGTCGGTTTAAAGGTATTGATGTAGCGGTAGCAGTGGATGATACTTTAAGGCTCTTACGCGAGCAGAGGGAGAAACTTGCAGAGTCCTGGAATACAAATGTTGAGAGACCATATGGTAAAGATTACATTGCATGCTACAAGATCGTGAAATAAAAAAAAACGGTTCGCAGCGGAGACACGAGTGTGGTGGTGTGTTCAGAATGGTACGCTGCAAGTGGAAGGAGGTGAAGAAGAGATTAAGCTACCAATTAGCTCGTTTGTTCGGTTTGAGCCAAAGACCAAAAGCGCAGTAATATTTTCCAGAGAGCAGTTGGAGGAGCTGTGGGATATAGCGATACGAGCTATTGAAAATAGCCTGGGTCACCTCCTGTGTCATTTAGTGACCTTACAGAGAGTGGGCTTAAGTGGCAAGCAGTAGTATGGCGGAAAAGGTTAGAGGATGTTAAGGCTGAAGAAGTTAGGGGAGAATTATATATTTTAGACGAGAGGCTCTTTTACGTGTGAAGAGGAGGCTAAAAGGAGAGAGGGATTGCAGGACTAGAGTGGATAAAGGTAGGAAAAAGAAGGAATTGTTGAAGCAGATAAAGAGGCAGCGGAAAACTCAAAGTAGGCGAAAAAGGAGAGATTAAGAATGTATATATGACATTTTAATTATTTCCGCATATATTTATTATATAGTAGTGGAGGCAATATAGTGGGTAGAATATATATATATATATAGATAGATAGGGAATAGGGAATAGGGAATAGGTGATCAGTTATAGAGTATATGGATAGATAATT
>JAJMBO010000043.1:0-80587 GCA_030585065.1 Blastobotrys persicus
CGGGCTAGTTGTGGTTTCGTTCTCTTTAGTAGCAGGATCTGCTCTTTTTTTTTTTTTTTTTCTCCTACCATAGTACGACAAGGCTGGACAGATAGTGTATTGACTAAAGATCATAAGTAAATAAACCAAAAAAAAAAAAAAGAAAAAAATAAAAAAAAGGAAAAAAAGATCCTAGAAACAATTCCAAGCCTCTTGCCATCGCTTCAATTTCATGCAAAGCCGTTTCATGTGAGCAACGGCACGAGCAGCCGTCGTCTTTCTCGAATCTCCGCAACTCGCTGATCCTAAGAAAACCCTCTATGTGGGTGTATAACAAACCAAAAGCCATATACTTGATCAATTGCTCTCTACCAGGCGACAGCTCGTGTCGCTGATTCTTGAGAGACAGAAATCTCGAAGCCGCAGGCGGTGCATGCATGAAAGGCTCTGCGGACATAATAATAGCGAAAAGAAGACAGGGAACGGAGCACCACCGCATGCAATAGAAACGTTCCCTTGACCTATAGGTTTTGCAATTGGCCCACACAACATTATATTGGAAGTATGGAACCAGCAGGACAAGCGCACGACCGACAGGAAGTTGCCATTACTGGAGGACAGTTGGCAGATATGCTGTCGGGATATATGCGTGCTCTAGAAAATGATGACAGCGAACGACTAAAAGATGTTGTAACTGATTATGCATTAAACCGGATGAAGATGATTCAGTACGGCATGGTATGGGACAAGGACAGCGTTTTCCGCTGGTTCAACCGAAGCCATGAACTTCAGTCCAGTGAAAAAGTAGCCCGGCTCCTAGCGGGACTAAACACGTTTGTCCGGGGTTATGGACAGACGGTGCTTGAAGCATGCCATTACATGCTTAGTGAGACCAATTCTTCTCTTTTTTCTATTTGTCAGATCAGGACGACGTCTGATCCGCTCTTTGTAGCTTTGGCACATGAAGACAGCGGCTGGAAGGTCCTCGCCTTCTTTTCCACACGCTTTTCGGGGTTTATGGATAACCAACCACTATGGCATGCATCCATTGAAGGGGCTCGTGTAGCAGCCAAGGAACGGATGCCTGGTCACGAATCCGAAGATGATGATGACTATTGGAACCAATACGATAAGGCTATGGACGAAGATACGGACAAGGAAGAGCAAGAGATGACAGGGAAAAAAGAAGACAAAGAAGATAATGGTAATGATGAAGATTATTATAGTCGATACGATGCAGTTGAAACGGCCATAGGGGAGGATGATGGGATCACTAACAACAGTCAACCACATACTAACGCTGCTATGGAGAACCACATCTGCGAATCCATCTATTCGCTCCACAGTCTGGCAAAGACCAATGGCATGTCCACCTTGGACTTCCACAAAACCATCTTCCGCGCCTTGGGCAATTTAGACTGATGCAGTGTAAATCAATTAGCTATGCAAAATATAGTTGTTAAGCTCACTTTGAGCATGCTGGGCAGTGGTAACCGACGACGATTTATCTTCTTTCTTAATTGGATGCTGTTTTTTGGCAATTTTGAATGCATCGGACACTCTAGTTTGCGTCTTTTTGTTTTGTGCTCTTTGCCGCCGTTCCTGCTTGAGAAGCTCTTTTTCCTGCGCCAGTCGCTGCTTCTCTTGCTCGTAATCTTCAATCAACTGCGGTATGACCTGACAATCGCCTTTTACTATCAGGTCAAAAGTGGTTTCAAATTCCTTCATGTTATAGAATTGCGGTGGGTCGTCTATGTTCATCCATACGACCGCACCTTTGGCTGCGTGCACTGCTTGGGCCATCTCCCTGACTATGCGTTTAACTCCGGGGATTTTGAGCGTAGTGCCAACCACAACCAAGCCATCAGGCTTGGAATTGAGATCAAACTCTGACACAGCACCAATGGCTTCCGCATCAGGATTTCCCTCATTGTAAAGCACAATGCGCGGACGGAGTTTACCAACACCTTGAGTGCGCTTGCCGGCTACTTTACGAACATTATCCAATTCCAAGCACTCTGGGCAATCCGGCACATGGCCAACCTCTTCAACTCCAAAAAGGTCCGCGTCCAACGCAGAGCTCCACCGACATTTGGAACAAACCATTGTATTAATCGTTCCGTGCAGTTGGACCGTCTTGGGCCACGGCCGCTCTAATGGGATTTGTGTTTGGAGAAACGGCAGCCTTGTATCCAGACAGTCAATATTCTGAGTGTACAGTCGAGCCAATCGACCCTCACGGGAAATGTCGTTCAAGTACTCATGAAACCTTGTTGGAGATGCAGAATTACAGAGTTTGTGTAGGTCCTTGACAGTCGAATGGAAGTTTGACGTGGCTTGGCCATCCTGATAGACTGATGCATCAAACATGTCTTTTCCAGAGCCCTTCAACTTTAGATCGCCCTTCAAAGTAGCAAATAATCCTGTCTGCGAGCGAAAGTCAGGGATTCCAGCTGACACAGAAATACCAGCTCCAGTAATCACTACTAGCCTTCGAGAATGTTTGAACACATGATGCAGCACTGCCAGATCCCTTCTAATATCGTCGTTTACAACTGCTGTATAATTGTAGTCTGCTGTTGATATGTGTCCGAAGTCAACAATATCCTTCGCCTCTTTATCCTTTCTCTTGGGCAGTCGGGGCTTTGGTTTCTGTCGGGGCTTAGTGCTGGACTTCTGGTCCTCTTTCTTTTCCAGAAAGTCCTGTAAAACCCCTGGGACGCTCATATTTGGAAGAAAAAAACGGTGATATCAGGAACCTCTGTGTTTGTTGATCCAGCCGGGCCCCGGATATACTCCCAACGCTTCTTCTCCTAGCACTAAACAAAACCACCGAGGTGAACTCATATAACAGGGGTCGTTCAATTCTTTAGCTAATTGTTTCGTTTCTATAGCAGATATATAGGGAATCATTAGCAAGACTCATTGTGACACCGAGTGTCGCATATATAATTAAGGAGAGATATATTATAGTTCTTGAAGCCAAAACCTGGCGAAAGCAGCCAAGCAAGTTACAAGTATCGTAATACACTAGTCCACCGAAAAAGGATGAATTTAAACAACAGGAAGTAAGTCTGAATTTCACAAAGCGAAGGGCAAAGGATCGGGGTCAGGGGGCAGAGGTCTGGAAAGTGTGTGCTGAGAAATACATCATGTGTATTATTGAGACTGGGAGAAAGAGTTTGAAAGATGGAAAAATTCGAGTTTTCGACCGAGCAGCACAAAGCATAGGAATGGTCCAAATCAACGAAGTAAAGGGTTCGTCGCCAGATAACAGGACCGCGGCCCATACACACATTAAGGGCTTGGGATTGAATGAGCTGGGGGTGGCAAAACCCAGTGAACACGGGTTTGTCGGTCAAAGAGAGGCACGCGAAGCCTGCGGAGTGATTGTAGATCTGATCAAGGCCAAAAAGCTTTCTGGAAAGGCGATTTTGCTAGCTGGTAGTCCGGGTACTGGTAAGACCGCCTTGGCCCTGGCCGTTTCACAGGAATTGGGCCCAAAAGTCCCATTCTGCCCAATCGTTGGTAGCGAAATCTTTTCTGCTGAGGTCAAGAAGACTGAGGCGCTCATGGAGAACTTTCGCCGTGCCATTGGCTTGAGAATCAAGGAAACCAAGGAGGTTTACGAAGGTGAAGTAACTGAGCTGACCCCTGAAGAAACTGAAAACCCGTTGGGCGGATACGGAAAGACTATCAACCATGTTATCGTCGGCCTCAAAAGTTCGAAGGGTACTAAACAATTGCGTTTGGACCCAAGCATATACGAAAGCATTCAAAAGGAGAAGGTGGCTGTGGGCGATGTTATCTACATAGAGGCTAATACTGGTGCGGTAAAACGCGTTGGTCGTTCAGATACATACGCGACCGAATTCGACCTCGAAGCCGAGGAATACGTGCCACTGCCAAAGGGAGACGTTCATAAGAAAAAGGAAATTGTCCAAGATGTTACGCTGCATGACCTTGATGTGGCAAATGCCCGACCACAGGGTGGACAAGATATCATGTCCATGATGGGCCAGCTCATGAAGCCCAAAAAGACGGAGATCACAGACAAGCTACGACAGGAAATTAACAAGGTCGTTCAAGGGTACATTGACCAGGGTATCGCAGAACTGATCCCCGGTGTTTTATTTATTGACGAAGTTCATATGCTTGATATCGAATGTTTCACCTATCTCAACCGAGCCCTTGAGTCTAATATCTCACCAATTGTCATTTTGGCATCCAATCGTGGCATGACTACAATTAGAGGAACAGATGATATCCAATCTGCTCACGGCATTCCTTCCGACTTGGTAGATCGTCTGTTGATTGTGCGAACTCTTCCGTACAACTCTGAGGAGATTCGAACTATTATTGAAATGCGATCGCGAGTTGAGGCCTCTCCATGTGAAGCTGCTGCTTTAGACAAGCTTTCCTCGCATGGTATTAAGACTTCCCTACGTTATGCACTTCAATTGCTTGCGCCGGCTTTTGTCCTCGCCAAGGCTCAAAACAGACAAGAAATCTCGGTTGCCGACGTCGAAGAGGTTGAATCTTTGTTCCTGGACGCCAAGCGTTCTGCCTCAATTGTTCAAAATGAATCAAAGTTCCTATCGTAATTTTAAGTACTCTTAATGATTGTCTCCGACGTATAAAGTACATCAGCGCATCGCCCCATGCGATAAACACAAAGTTTTCTTTTGGTTCTCTAACATTGCCCTAGTCCTATTGTAATAGTTAAGAATCTTTTTTTAAACAAAGGAGGATGAAGTCACTTTATATTTGTGGGACAGCTGCACCGTCACCTCGCAAGTCACTACCCGCACTAAACACTCCCGTTTCATTGTTTCGACGAATGATTTGGCCACGGCCAAAGAGATTTCTTCTATGCAGTTCGTGGAACACATGAACCTTATGACCACGTCTCTCAAGCTCCTTCACAACATCATCAGGCACTCCTTCTTCAATTCCCACCACACAGCGATTCTGGGTAGAGATTGGACTGTCTGGTCCCAAGCCGCTGTCCTCGTAGTCATGGTCGGCATACAGACAGATTCTAGGCGAGTCGAGAGCTTGCTGAGGATCTAGACCAAAGACGCGAAGGTTGAATAAGACCTGGACATGACCTTGGGGTTGCATGAACCCGCCCATAACACCAAACGATGCGTAAAGGCTATCATCTGGGTTTGTGATCATGGCAGGAATAATAGTATGATAAGGTCTCTTGCTCGGGCCATAGACATTTCGAGTACCTTCCGTCAAGTTGAAGTTACAGCCACGGTTCTGAAGAACAAATCCACAGTTTTCCGGTACGATAGCGCTTCCAAACGCTTCATAGACCGAATTAATGAAAGAGCAAGCATTGCCCTCAGAGTCTGTGACGGAGAAGTAGACTGTGTCACTCCTATGCATGGGGTTGATTGTTCCATGGTCAAAGTCATGATTAGCCTTCTTCGGATCAAATAGCTTGGCACGTTCAGCCAAATACGAGTCGGATAAAAGATCCTTAACATCGTAATCAAGCTTTTCAATATCAGTAACATATTCCTCAGCGTCCTTGAAAGCGTATTTCAACGTCTCAATCAAGGCATGCAAGTAATCTGCCGAGTTGTGTTCCAACTTCGAAAGGTCAATTTTGCCCTCCTTGTCCAATTGTTTGAGGGTCCCTAATGCTTGAAGAGCGACTAGTCCCTGGCCATTTGGTGGGAGCTCCTGTAAATTGACGCCAGCAAACTCCATGCTGACGGGGTCGACAAACAGGGACTTATGCTCTGCCAAATCTTGCAATGTCATTACACCACCTTTTTCCTTGACAATCTTGATAATATTCTCGGCAACTTCTCCCTTATAAAAGCCATCCTTGCCCTCTTTGCCAATCTTTCTCAAAACATTAGCATAGTGCTTATTGGCAAAGACTTCGCCTTCTTTTGGAGCCTTTTTGTCGGCATTCAACAAGTCAACGCCATTCTTAGATGTGGTCAGCAATTTTTCAGCATTGTTGCTCCACATCTGAGAGCTAATGTGGGAAATTGGATGGCCGTCTTCCACCATTTGGGCTACAGGCTCAAGTGCCTCTGCCAATGAGACCTTACCGTTACCCCATTTTTCATACACATCAACCCAGGCAGCTACAGCACCTGGAACGGTGACTGAATGGATACTTTCATGAGGAATTCGAGGGCCCTTAACTCCCGACTCTCTCAACAGATCTATGGAGGCAGCCTTTGGTGTCCGACCAGAACCGTTAATACCATGAAGCTTTTTAGTAGAATTGTCATAAAAGAGACCAAAAGCATCACCACCAGCGCTGACCATCATGGGTTCCAAAGAGCACAGGGCCGCTGCCACTGCGACAGTAGCCATCGCAGCATTGCCCCCTTTTTCTAGTACTTTGAGACCTGCGGCAGATGCCAGAGGCTGGGTACTGGAGACGATGCCCTTCTTGGAATGAACAACCGAACGTCTTGAAGCAAAGTTTTTACTCATGATTTCTGACGAGAGAGGTGTTCAGCCTTTCCCCGGGCACGATTTATATTCGGGTGGGCTGCGGGGTACCCCTCGGTTGAACGGCCCGCGGGCCGGCCTCGGATCGAGCATGCTCGAGAAATACAACAAACACAGTTACGAATCTGTGCAAGGGTGAAGAACAATTGAACTAGAAATAGTAATTTGTTGAGATGAGAACTGCTTTTATACAGGCTGTATTATATCTACTTAATAAATTAAGAGCTACCGAGGTTTGCGCATTCGGCGACAAATTTTGAAGGAGAGCATAGGGATGTGCTGCCATAGATGACCTTTTTGATTCCACCAGTACGTGCAACCCAGTCCTGAAGGTTACCGTATTCATAATAGTTTCCGCCGCCAACTGTGAAAATGATGGCTTCGTCATAGCTATCACGTTTGGGTGGCCGTGTTAGAGAGCCACGGGTAGCTTTGGGGTCAAAGTATAAATAGTCATCAGTGGCAGTGGCATTTGATGGATTCGGTTCGAGAATGGATTCAACAATCTTTGTGACCGGCAGATCTTTACTAGTAGGCAAGAGATTCTTGACACCAGAAATCAAGTTGCCAAAACCCTCCGAAAGCTTTCCGTCCTTTAGACGGTCTGTCAGCTTGTTGGTAATTCCGCTGAATGATTTGAAAAGGTCTGTGGATTGGCCAGCAGATTGTGAGGTTTGGTTGGTCGAGCTGTACCCACTCATGACGTTCATTCGAGTGATCTCCTTCACCCTTTTTATGTAAGTTAATGGAGCCAAGTCGCACCCCTGTTTTGTGAGAGCCGACTCGAACTCTGCCAAGTCACTAGTAGGTATATTATCGGTCATGATGAAATATACCAAAAACATTCGCAGCTTGTCTTCAGGATTCTTGAATGCTGGATTGTTGATCAGTTCAAGGATTGTAGCCTTGGTTTGTTTGGTGGCGTTTTCCTCAGCTTCAAACAATTGGGCCAGTCCGCGGTCACCAATGGCTTTGAGAAGTGCTGTGGCAATGTTCATGTGCATGTCGATTGTCTGCTTTCTAGACGTCAATTCCGGCAAGGAGTTGATTGCCGTTCGCAGGTGCTGGGCATTAGAAGATGGGTCTAATTGGCTGACATCCTCCAAGTTACTAACGCCAGTTTGGCCCATAATCTCCTTTGCGTCGGATTTGTATTTGTTGAGTGCGGCGTCTAGATTGTCTGCCACTTCAGGGAAGGGCAACCCAGAATTTTTTGTCCAGAAAAAGTCTTCTGGATCCAGATCATACGACTTGCGGACAAGCTTGCCGTCTTCTTCCTCTGTTTGCACGGTAATTCGATTCCTGTTCAATTCGCAAGCATCATTGATCAGCGACTGATAGGTCCAAGAGTGCGTAAACATAGACACAAGGTCAATATTCCTATCGACAATAATCAAAACTGGTCGGCTCTGTTGAGACGATTTGTGAGACGAATGCTGTTGAAGGTTTCTCGAATTCAGCACATGATTTCGCAGCTTTTCGTCCAATTTTTGTGCAATCATCTCTGCAGCATTACCCCGCGTACACCTAATTATCGGGATTGTGCCAGATGTCAGAACAACGGAAAACAGTCCATTGACGATTTGGGTGACGATGGTCTGGATGTCGTCTTCCTGAACTTTTGGGTTTGCCAGTTTGGAATACACATTTTCCATACCCAGCGAGTATATATTGGGTTCAGACACCACAAAGTTCAAGTACTGGTCATAAACCTGCGAAATCTGATTCGATGTGTACACGGTCTGCTGTGCTAAATCTTCCAACAGCTCTCGAGGCAATGGGGATATGAAATTCAAATACGCCGATTCATACAATCCATTGGCCAAGTCTTTGGCAATGGCCTTGACATTTTCAGCTGTAGGACTCACAAAGTAGACCGCTGGAACATCAGGGATAGGATATCGATCCGAATTCAACAGCATGTGAACCGTAACCCCGTTCTTAAACAAGTCACTCACTCTTAATACAGAGGATATGAGATCGCGTCCAAAAGAATCGAAAACCAAAACTTTCCACACGCTTTCGCTCTTATCCTCGTCGTCCTTCTCTTGGTTCAAGTTCAACATCTTCTCAATGGCCGCTAAACTCTTCAATCAGCGCTGTCCCCGGTCTCGTATGCTAGTAACACTTACCCACTTGCTTGTCCCGCAAGCTCTGGCCATCGTCAAACCCAACAACGCCTTCATTCGACATTTCTGCTCCCCGTCCGCTACTGTTCGTTCTCTATTTACCAAAATGCCTGACGAGGAACAACGCACACACTCTCGCTCGCTGTCGGCGCGCAAGCGTTGCGCTACCCTAACCTCGGGTTGCACCCCCGGCCCCCAGACCCCAGCACAGCCTTACGCATCTCTCAGCTTGAAAAAAAAAAAAAAAAAAAAAGCTCTGTTGTACTAGACTATAAATAACACTACGCAAAGCAGATGTCCCAGCCCCGTGCCTGAATGATCTTATACCAGTCGACGTGCTTGGAACCCCAGTCATCGCGAGTCCACACCTCCTCTAACAGCATCAGCGCCCGCTTGATATTTCGCGCAAGGTTGCGTTCGTAGTATTTTTCAAATCGGACTCGGTGTAAATCACGTGCCTCAGGGGTAGAACAATGAATGCCGGCAATGAACATGGGGAAAACGAGGCCACCCTCGACTCTAGTTTCCAGAACATGGTTGAGGGTATCGTTGAGCTGCTTGCTCAAGCACTGCATTTCGATTGAGCGGGGATTCAGCCGGAGGACGGACTGACGGAGATGCAATCGGGCCGTGAGCTGGAAGGTTTCGAAGAGGGACAGCTGCTGTTGGAGTTGCTCGGCATTCAACGAAATCATGTCCAGGGGATCTGGATGGCAGCACTCCAACTTTTGCTCGATCACCTGGGCCTTTGATCGGAGCTCACGAAGATGTTCGAGGGTGACACATTCACCCTGCTGATTGAGCTTTTGCGACAAGACAGCCAAGTCCGAGATTTCAGCAAGGATTTGGAATAGCGGCTGGCAGCAGCCAATCAATGCATCAAGCCCAAAGCCGTGTTTCATGATTTCGTTATATTCTGAAGACGGGAAGTGGGTGTTTCGAGCCGTGGTGGACGAAGCAAGCAGGTCGTGATATGCAAAGTTGCTGGCAAGCCATCGAAGAGTGTTGTCATGAACAAAGTTGCTGGGCCCACCCTGTTTATGCATAATGGTGGCCGCTAGACTCAGATGCTTGTCCCAGTGGGTGACGTCTCCGGAGCAAATCTCACCTGCGCAGATCAGTAGAATGGACGCCAAATTGGTATAGTCGTTGGCCTCGCGCGTCTTGGATTTTACCGACTGAATTGCGCGATTGAGGTAGAAGTGGCCAGTATCCTGGTGTTTGCCCTTGTCCTTGTGAAAGCCCGCCCAGGCGACAATTGAGTCCAGCACGGCCTGGTCTCGCTGGGCCATGGGCACAAAGACATTTAGGAACGAGTTGCATTCCTGGTTAGACACGCAAATTTGAGGCGCCAGTCGGTTTCGGAAATAGTCAAACAGCTGGCTGCCGAGGCTGTCGAGATGAAGCGAGTACCATGGCGTTGGCGACGACGTCAACACTGGAGGCGGGGGTTGGACTCCGGTCAAACAGGACAGGAAGCCCTGTGTCGTAGGCGAGTCGCCCGAAAGAAGCTCTGAAAGGTCGAATAGGTTCGAATGCATAGTCGTCACGTCCGTCGTCGTCGACGATTGTGGGGTAGATGCAGCTGTTATGGGCAGCACTAGCGAATGGCCCGTCGAAGTCAGCGCGTCATCATCATCATTATCATCGTCATTATCATTATCGTTTTTGTTGTTAGTAGTAATGGCTTTTCGTTTGGAAGCTTGCGAGTCGTCCACATGCTTTCGTTTCTTGTTTTTGCGCTCCAGACCTGGCGTCGGGTACTCGCAGGGAAGATTGAGCCTTGCACAGGCTCCACAGAGCGGATGGACCTCATCGCATCGCTTCTTCCTGCGACGGCAGGTGAAACAGCCGGTGCGAGAACGTGGCTTGGTCTTTGTCGTCGTAGCAGCAGCAGTGGCAGTGGCAGTCATGGCCGGGCAAACAACGGCGGATGGCGGTCTATTATATGTCGGAACACGCTGCCCGCAACGCTCGCATATCCATTCTTAAATAAGTCTGACTGCGGGGCGCGCCAGGTGGGGTAAAATTATTGAGTCAGTGCTGACGTAAGCTGCTACTAAGGAAAATTGCGAAGCAGTAAAGGATCTGAGACCTGCAGCCGGGTGGACTTCCGATTTTAGGAAATCCCCCCACCTTACCCCAACCTTTTATTTTTTTTTTCACCGCATGTAAAGATACGGAAGGAGTTATCAGTTTGTTATCTGATAACATATCTCAGGTACCTTGGCCCAGATAAGTATGAGTTCGATAGGACTTGCTTTCTGTGCTTCTTTGTAATATCCATTGGCCGGGCCAAAGGGGGGAGGGATATTGTTAAATTTTTCGGAGCTCCGCTGATCGTTTCCCAAGGCTCGGAGACTTTACGATAATTTCCTTTCTCTGGTAGTCGTTTCTCAGTGAATTGGCCATAACTCTTCAGACTTTTGCCTCAGTAGGAAGTAAGAGTCCACTGGCTTTTGTCACAAACGGATAACAGATCGTGGTGGAATTGGGCTCTTGGTATTGGCGAAAGAGCCAATTACCCAATGCCCATACACACATGGCTCGCTGTAACGGTAGCCATCAAGAATAACTCGTAACCAAGTATGCACATCTCAGGTGGGCGAGTTTATGCATTCGTCCCGCGTGAATACATCCCGCGTAAACTTGTCTCAAAGCTGAGCAACGGGGTCTCCAAGGCCTACTTGTCCAAAAGTGCAGTCACAGTAATCCCTCCCCGCTTTCCGTCTTCTTTGATTGATCCAATACACGACCGCATTGCTCCTGTTTATGCCATCATCATCATCTCTACCATAGTCCGGGTTCCCATCGGGCGCCCGGCAACTAAAAACACGGGTTTTTCCGGCCACATCCGTCGGCCCGCCTCCACTCATTCACTTTACTTGGACGCGATCACGTGATACGCATGATAGGAGGACAAGGGTAAGGGTTGTGCTTTCTCACTCAAGTGCACGTGACTTTGGGTTAGGGCTGAGTACAATCGCCAGGTACAAGAATAACAGACCGGAGGAAGTACTCGTCAAACATAAACAGCTGCGATGGTATAGTCCACTATATGTACATGTGCTGAAAGAAAAGAAAAAAAAAAAAAAAAAAAAAGTGGTATACTTATATTACATTACTGTTTAAGGGAGGATCTACCAGCCTTGAGAAGTTCGTCACAAAGCAACAAGTTGGAAGCGATAGAGGTTGCAGAGGCAACAGAGTTGCGAATTACACGGAACGAGTCGTAAACACCCTCTACTGTTGGGTCCATTGGCTCACCGGAAGCGAGATCAATACCCACCGGGTTCTCACCAGCGTCCTCTAATTCGTCCTGGGCAGTTGACAGCGTTTCCAGGGTATCATAACCAGCATTGGCAGCAAGGGTCTTTGGAACGACGAGAAGAGCATTGGCAAATGCTTCAATACCAGCTCTATGCCGTCCCTTACAATGGTTGTCCATCAGGTTCTTATAAGCAGCGATTTGGAATGCACCAGCACCAGGGACAATTGCTTGATCACCAATGGCATTGGCACAAGCTCGGAGACCGTCGCGAACTGCATCCTGGATCTGAGCGATGGTGTGAGCATTGGGTCCCTTGATTAGAATAGTTACACTCTTTGCATCCTTTACCTCCTCAACATAAGTGTATTTTTCCTCTCCAAGAGTCTCCTCATAAACCTTTCCAGCCCAACCGAGAACATCCGGGGTCAGGTCGTCGCACGAATTCTGAGCAACACCTCCACAGACCAACTGCAGACGCTCCATGTTTCTTCGCTTGGCTCTACGAAGGGCGAGAATGCCGTTCTTGGCCAATGCATCCAAGGACATTGGGTCAATGCCCTTTTGGTTGATAATTACAAAACCCTCGCCCTCCTTGCACACTTCGTTCTTCAAATCGATAATCTTGCGCACCTTGTCATCAACGAATTCCCGCTCAGATGCAACCAGTTTCTCTCGCTGCTCGGCACTGGAATAAAAGAAGCCCGAATTGACTTCAGACTTTTCGTACTCCAACGACACATTCAGAGTAAGAATGTGTGCATTCTCCACATACTTCGGCATGTCCGGATGACGAGCCCCGTGGTCGAGCACGAGACCTTTAACCAATCGAGTCTCGGTGCCAGCGCGATGTTGCATCTTTTGGATTTCCACCATGTGCAAGTCCAACCGTTTAGTCTTATCATGAATGCTGAGGACTGCATCGGCCACAATAGGTGTCAGCACCTGAGCCAATTCAGATCTAACCTTCGTTCCCACCGAACTTCTTGCCACTGCCAACAGTAATTCTCTATCAATCTCAACAGATCGCTTATACTTGTTCAAAAAGTCCAGAGTAGCAGTGCGAGCCTCCTCAAAGCCTTCAGTGATCAGTCGAGGATGCATTCCCTCGGAAACAAACCTCTCAGCCTCCCGGAGTAGGGCTCCCACATACAGACACACCGACGTTGTGCCGTCTCCAGTGACCTCATCCTGAGCAGTTGCGGCCCGGGCAATCATGACGGCAGTAGGGTTCTGAATCTGCATCTCAGAGAGCAGCACTTTTCCGTCCTTGGTCAACTTGATGTTGCCTGATCCGTCCACAAGCATCTTGATGGTGCCCTTGGGGCCCAAATTGGACGCCAGCACGCCCTGCAGGCCCTGGGCAGCGCTGATATTCACATTCAGCGCCTGCTGTCGCCGCAAACTCTCCGCCTTCGGATTCAATAACTGCACAGACGACATGTCGCTCTATCCTGTGTGCTCTTCGTACGTTGTGGTAGAAAATCCTGGAATTTCAGACTACAACACGCGTGTCCCAATTACCCGGCGGCGGCGCGCGCGATCCCTAGCCCTAAGTTAAATCCAGAAAAGTTAACTTAGTTTATTCTCGGCTTGTAAACCAGTGCTGGGAGGTTTGCAATAATTTATCTGGATATGGTTGTAGATATTGACGGTCTGTTTAGGGGGTTTCGAGAAGAGCTCGACAGCTACCACAATCAGCGCGAGAGGGTCATCAAGGCTAGTAGAGACGTGACTGCCAGCAGCAAAAAGGTGATTTTTGCATTGCAGAGAATTAGCAATTGCGACGACACACAGGCAATAGAAAATGACCAGACCGTACAAGCCCATATCGATGAAATTAAGGACAGAATTGAGAGTATTCGGGAGGATATAACAGGAGAAAAGAACCAATGGCGGTACGTGCGACAATTTTCTGGTTCGATTGAAGAGTATATTGAAGCATTGTCATTTCGACATTATCTGTTACACCGGCAAATTATTCCGCTAGAAGCGGTCCAAGAAACGATTCCTGGCATCCTCATAACCCCATCCACTTATTTATTAGGTCTCATGGACCTGACGGGTGAATTGATGCGTTATGCCATTGGCCATTTATCCGACAACACCAAAGAGACCAGACAGCCGTCCAGGATTGCGCTGCAGATATTAGAAACGCTTCGACAGTTCCAGTCGTCGGCCCAAGTGCTTGGAGACCGGGATGCTGAGAAAGTGCTGGGTATGAAGGAGTGGGGTAAGAAGGTCTCTACGTTGAACAACTCCCTGATGAAGGTCGAGCAGGCAGTGTATTCGCTTCTTGTTCGACAAATGGAGCTCTCTAGCATTGAGCAGGAGCGACCCACCAAGCGGCCGAAGAATGAGTAACATGTACATTGTATTTGTCATGATTATTATTATTATTATTGCTTGGTTATAAACGGTCCGTTCAAGTGGTCATTAGAGCTTGGTACTCCTGCTGTGGGCCTTCAAACGCTTAGTGAGAGGTACAGAACTAACTGAACCTTTATTTCTTTTTTTGTGTTAGCTAAAGTTGTCTGAACATTTTAGTTTTATTTTACCCTACATAGTCCAGCGTCATCTCTACATAAAACGCTCAGCTATTATCAATGGTGCGCTAAAGACTCGGACGCAACTATCAAAACCAAGCCACTGCACTTACGCCCTTTTCAATGTCTGGCTTACTGGACTCCAACTAGTAATACTATAGTATGTAGTATCGGATTCACAAAGCACCTGTTTACTCATCCACAAATCCTCGAAACGAACCTGTTGTAAATATAAATAAGAGCTATTTAGAAATTGTAGCAATGGAACTAGGGGTCAGTTGCAAAAATGTTGTCGTCCTCTGAATCCGAGATGATAATTTCCTGAACCTCGGGGCTCGATGAAGACCCTCTTCTGCCCGGATGATTCTGTGACGTCTTTTGATAATATTTGGACACAAACAGGTCCTGATTCCACTCAAACCCCTGTCCCTCCTTGACGCTGACGTTGTACTTCATGCTGCCGTCCTCTGCCCGCCCGATTTCGTATGCGTTGTGAACATCATTCGACAACATGGCTCGGCTAAGAAACGAATCCCGTCTGGTCCGCAGCGGACTCTTTGAATACGCCTCCTCCATGCTGGCGCTGGTCCCGCTGCTGCTATTTGACTCTACACTGCTCATCTTGCTCTATCGATCACTCGTTGCTCTCACGATAAGAAGGGGCCTCCTTATCTTCGCCCATCACGTGGACCCCGGCACTCCGACACCGCTCCGATGCTTAGCCCAAGACCCCCTGTGAAGCATTGCCTATGAAAGAGCCAGGTTTTGTACAGTACACCCTTGCGATAGCTTACATTAAATACAAACGGGTGTCGAGTTCCGAGGTTAAAGCGGCCCAACTTACATGGTGGCCAAGGTCTACGCCACCGAGCTGATTAGCACCATTATATGTGTGGGAGACCCGGTGGAAAACCGTTGAAGTTGCTGTTGGCAACAACATACCCCTGGACGCAAACCGTTGCTTATTATTCCATTGCAGGTGGAGTACCAGGGGTCTCCAGATATCAGACCATCATCTGCTGCCAGTGTGGTTCCAAAGCCATGGATTTTCTGAAACACACACCCCGGACCCCTGTCACTCATGCGTGCAGGATCGCCGGTCAAACATACAGCAGCAGTTCAAGTACGGCTTGTGGAGAGGAGGAAAGGACTAATAATTATCATTAAGGCATACAATTACATATACGATTAAGAGGTTACATGGATAAAAATAAATATGTCGTGGTCAATTATTCGCTAACATCGTTGGAAGTGATCATCATGGCGCCGTTGGGAGCCAGCTTCTGTTTGTTAGACTTGAAACGACCCAGCACTCGCTTCACACCGTTCTTCTTTGCGGGGGTGCTGAATGTCTCGGTGTCGCTAGGAGAGGATGGCGGGTTTGTCTGCTCATAGTCAGGATCTGGCGGAGCCAGCTCCTCAACTGACCTGAGGGACTTGAAGGTTCCCGTATCGATGTGGTCT
Organism: Blastobotrys persicus; assembly: GCA_030585065.1. NCBI lineage: Eukaryota > Fungi > Ascomycota > Dipodascomycetes > Dipodascales > Trichomonascaceae > Blastobotrys > Blastobotrys persicus. Next base: position 15,876 of record JAJMBO010000043.1, read on the forward strand.
TTTTGCCACCCATAGATGGTCTCATCATCAGCACGCATTCCCGGTGGGCTCAGGGTAATTTTGAGCGTCATCTCCCGCGGTCCAGCAAGGGATGGGTTCCTAAAGTCGGATAATGGGGATGTGAGCCCGTTGAACTCGAACGCCTCATCGCTAGACGTGGACTGTTTGTACATAGCAGCCCCCGGGTCCGAGAACACGGTAGCCTTCGAACCACGGCGGGCGTCAGGGACAAGTTCGCCTGGGAAACCAAACTCCATGATCTCGTCAAAACGAATGTCCGAGTTGAGCATGTGTAGCTTGTGTTTGGTCTCAGCTTCGCTGAAAAACTTTGCGTTGGTGCCGATAGATTTGAGGAACGTGGATGTGGATGGCGTCTGGGGGGTGAGCGACTTGATAGCACTGGAGAAGAGCTTGTTGTTGGTGGTGGTGGTGGACGTCTTGACGGAGGAATTATGAGATTGCATAGGTCGCAATCGAGTTTGCGACGACGACACTGACAGTTGGCGCTCCTGGGATCGCGCCCTCGGCTGGTCCCCTGGGCTGGGTATGGGGCCTGGAGGAGCAGACGGCGGTGGGGGTGGACAGCTGCTATAGTTGTAGTTCAGCGAGCTGCTCGTGTTGATTCCAAGCTTCTTCTTATTGCGGGGACGTGACGAAATGGACCCCGGGCGACGGGGCACGCTCAAGTCACCGGCAGCAGCAGCTGTCATATGCTCGAGGGCCATACTGCCGTCTGGGGTGGTAATAGCCATTCCGCTGGCGCTGTCTGAAGACGAAGATCGGCTGCTGTTGAGCTCTAAAGAACCCATGTCTGCCGGCAGCGGAGGAAGTGGTGGTAAAGAGGGAGCACTACTCACGGCAATGGCCATAATAATAAATCAACGCACGCGTATTTCCCCCTTAAATTTCTGTTTTAGGTAATCCCGTTTGTTTTTTTACGCGTGGAGCGCTCAGCAGAATTTTTTTTTTTCCTGGGTAGGATCGATGCAATATGAAATAACGGGCTCACACAAAAAAGAAACGAGAGTGATGGGAGCCAGGAATTCACACCAAAAAAATAAACTCGCCTGCTACTGTGCCAACTAATATGCTAAAGCCGCCTCAGGTAAATAATATACCGATACCGATGACTGGTGGGTACGTTGGACGTTGGACTGTATGTCGTCGGGCGTGCAAGAATAAATGAGTGGCAATGATGTCCAACTCCGGAGGACGGGTGTGACTGTAGTTGTTGCCAGAAGCAGCTGCTGGACCCCTTATATATATGCTCTCCCACGTATCACTTCCGTTGTTTCTTTTTTGTGAAAAGCCAGGGGTACTAAAACATCCGACTACCCTTGACCAAGTGCATACTGACTAAGCACCTGCAGTCAGGGGCCTCCTCCGGGTGGTTCAGATATCAAACGATAAACCAAAAAAAAAAAAAAAAAAAAAAAAAAGCCGAAAAAGAAAAACTTTCCAACGGTTATCCTTGTGGAATTCTACAGGGCCGGCCCCTTCAGTGGAATTAATTAGCCTGCATTCTTGACGTCTCCGTTTTAACAGGTGCCAACGTCGTATTGACACCGGCCATGGCGGCTAGGATAAAGCTCTGATGCATGCATATAGCTTAAAATCTTTCATCGCTTTCGTAGCAACGGAATTCGGACACACCAAGTTTCAAACCTGCAACTATGGCTCTACCCGCCGACTTTGACCATGTTCTTTGCATGTGAACAAGGCGATCAGGGGCCCTTGGAGGCGCTTGCTGTCACGAGACGTTTTGTCATGTTTATCTGTAACAGCAATTGGCCTGGTAGTGGACAAGACCAGTAATTGCACTCAACAGAAACTGGTAGTAGAAGTGGACTGGATGATCTAACAGAAAGAAAGATAAACCCCGTCAGGTTGGGAGCGTGTACGCTTATATAGGTTTCTTTGTGAAAACTAGGCTGGTCTATTTTTAGGTCCCAGGGCTGAATGCGGCCGGACAATTACCTCTTACGGCTGGCCGGCTTACATCAAGCAATTAGTTAATAACTTAGTCTATAAACGCTTAATGGCGCCGCCTGGAGAGTCTTCTTTTCTGGCAGTCAGAACTTCAACGCCAGTTTCAGTCACCAGCAGCGTGTGTTCGAACTGGGCACTCCATCGGCCGTCAGACTAAATAATAATCACGGTTAGTTCTTTCTTCAGATCAATTAACAAACGTGCACAAATTCAACTTACAGTCACAGCTGTCCAATTGTCCGGCCACATTTGGTCGCGGTAGGTTCCCAAATTCAGCATTGGCTCAAGAGTAAAGGTCATGCCGGGTTTACAGACGCCAATGGCCTTGTTCTTAGCGTAATGCGGAATGTTTGGAGGTCCGTGGAAGAGATCATTAACACCATGAGCAACAAACGAACGGACAACAGAGACCCCGTTCTTTTTGGCATGTTTTTCAATAATATCGCCAAAGTCACGGAACAGCATTCCGGGCTTAACAGCCTGGATGGCCAGATCAAGAGCCTCTCGAGTCGTCTCGACCAAGCGAACAGCGTCCGGATCTTGCTTCGCCTTTTCGCCGCAATAATACGTCTCGTTCAAGTCGCTATGGAAGCCGTCCTTGTAGACAGAGATGTCAATGTTGACGATATCGCCATCCTCCAACTTACGCTTGTCCGGAATACCATGGCACACCACCTCATTGACACTAATTGGGGCACTCTTAGGGAAACCATAGTAGTTCAAGGGACTAGGATAAATGCCCCGTTCCATACATGCTTCGAAAACTGCATCATCGATCTCTTCGGTGCTAACACCGGGCTTAACCATGGCACCTGCAATATCCAACACCTCACGACCAAGCTTATTGACGCATTTCATCTTCTCGATTTCGTCAGCGTTCAAAATCTTGATAGCCGTTGTGCGACCCAACCGTTGTTCACTGTATGGGATCCCGTCAATAGCATAGTCTGGCTTTTGGATCCCCTCATTCACTTTTCTCCTTGGCTTCAATGGGTACTGAGCTCGCAATTTGCCGGTATAAACATGCTCTGGAAATGGGTCGTGGATGGCCACGGGGTGCAACTGCTTGTGTGTCGCCCAGCTCTTTTTAAAACACTCTTGGTCACAAAAGTAGCTCTGAATCCCATGCTTCAGGCATGTAGGACATTTCAGCGTCCCCGCCTCCTTTCCGCAATCAACTCCGCTACACGTTGTCATCTCTTCTATCTGCTGCCGAGACACAGATCAAAAAATTTCCCCGTCCCCGTAGTCGTTCCCTTTTTCTCCCAATGGGTTGTTGCTTATGTAATCACCCTCAGCCGACTTTTTTGAACGGATACCGTGAGCGGATTGACAAGTATACAAGCGACTAAGCGTGGCAGCAAGTTTAGCATAGTTGGACAATCTCAGAACGGCGGTTTGTGATGGATGTAGAGGGATGAGGAGCCGCAGAATTAGCCATATAAAGAAGGTGGCACAAGAACCAAAATGGTGATTAAAGCAGTCCCCCTGTGGAATGACAAGGCATCGTATGTATAATAATATCGATCTGGCAGGCAAATAACGTAAGGGGGGATCGACGACGATGACAACAACGACAACGAGGCATTGTTTTCGCTATAAACATGCTCAGTATTCTCTGTTTTCCTTTTCGTTGGTTTTTGTGGCCACTCGATCGTTTGTTGTCACGCTAATATGGCATCTTTGGTTCAACTTAACTACTGTCGGAACCAACCTCTGCAGGTATGCGAGTAGACGGCGTGTCTAAGATTAGGCACTGCTGTCACAAACAATGGTGTTTGTTTCCCGCATCGCCGGGTTTGACAGGGATGCACGGTTTCAACGCCCCCTACGTGGATCGACATGTACGAATTAATACAATCGAGATCCCTGCTGATGGGCAATGTGGTGCATTGCATGCGATCGGGATCATGCACTAGTCCAACCCCATATCCCTTGTTGATTTATATGCACAAGTCATGCGTACAGAGGGCTATCCTTCTCCCGGACGGGCATTCCTATGTGTCCCCCGGAGCACGGTTTATAATAGGTGTCACACCAGTTTCATAATCGTTTCGTAGTGATACAAAGTATGGCTCGGAAGAATCGTCCTTGTCGCATAACTTCCGGGTTTCGCTTTGGTCTAGCGAAGTGAGTTCTCTCTGTGGGCTTGGAGTCATAAGTTTGTTTCCGGTACAATAGAGCTGGGGCTTGTTGCGGTCGTATAAACGCAAGATAGCCTCCGTCGTCGAGCTCAAGCTTTTGGCCTGGCTAATCGATTGGTCGCACTGCCACACAGGGTCAGGTTTTACTTCAGACAAAAACTAAATCCCCAGGTGAGCTAGCATAAGAAAGTGACAAATCCTATCTATAATATAATTAATATAATTAATACTTTCTAATACATTTTTTCGTGTTACCCACTACTCAACTTGTTATTAGGGTTAGGAGCTCTACGCGACCTGCGCGAGGGTGAAAAAAAATGAATGTGGTGGGAGAAATGAATTTTTTTTTCACCGAGCTCATAGAAAAACCCAGAGTAACGATGGTCGATTACGTGCTGTTCGAAGAGGCAGCCGGATATGCGCTGTTCCAGGTTGTCCTGCAACCTGAAGACATTGGAGCCAAGTTGAAGGAGGTTCAAAGTGCTGCTCATGATTTGGGTAAATTTGGCAAGATGGTGCGATTGGTTTCGTTTGCACCATTCAAGGGCGCTGCTCACGCATTAGAGAATGCCAATGACATTTCCGAAGGTATTGTGAACGACTACTTGAAGGCTTTGCTCGAGGCCAATCTTCCAAAGCCCTCTAAAAAGAACAAAATCACGCTGGGTATTTCTGACAAGAACTTGGGCCAGAGTGTTAAGGATGCTATTCCAGGTATCGAATGTTCGACGGACGAAGTTGTTCAGGACCTTCTCCGTGGTATCAGAGTCCATGGATCGAAGTTGTTGAACCAGTTTGAAGAGGGTGACATTGAACGGGCGCAATTGGGTCTTGGCCACGCCTACTCTAGAGGCAAGGTTAAGTTCTCCGTAAACAAGAATGATAACCACATCATCCAGGCTATTGCTCTTTTAGATCAACTAGACAAGGATATCAACACATTTGCCATGAGAGTTAAGGAATGGTATGGCTGGCACTTCCCAGAACTCGTCAAGATTGTGTCCGATAACCACACCTATGCCAAGTTGGTGCTTGCTATTCAAGACAAGACCACTATCATTGATGACGAGGACAAGAAGCACGAAATTGCTGCTTTGGTCAATGATGACGAGGCCCTGGTTAAACAAATCATTGATGCTGCCCGTATTTCTATGGGTCAAGACATTTCCGAAACTGATCTGGAGAATGTGACTACTTTTGCTCAGAGAGTGGCAAACATTACCGAATACAGAAGTAAGCTGTATGCTTATCTGACTGAAAAGATGCATACCGTGGCACCAAATCTCAGTGAGCTTATTGGCGAGGTTGTGGGTGCTCGATTGATCTCCCATGCAGGTTCGTTGACTAACCTTTCTAAATACCCAGCTTCCACTCTTCAAATTCTAGGTGCTGAAAAGGCGCTGTTCCGAGCATTGAAAACCAAGGGTAATACTCCTAAATATGGTTTGATCTATCACTCCTCTTTCATTGGTAAGGCTGGCATGAAGAACAAGGGCAGGATATCCCGATTCCTTGCCAACAAATGTTCGATTGCCTCTCGTATTGATAACTATGCCGAATCTCCATCTACTACCTTTGGCCAGATTCTTAAGAAGCAGGTGGAGGAGCGACTCACCTTCTACGACACTGGCGCTCCACCAACCAAGAATGCTGATGCCATGAGACAGGCTATGGATGAAGTTCTCGCCAACACTGACGTTAAGGTTGATAGCATGGATATTGACGACGATGACGATGACAAGCAGGAAAAGAAGGAAAAGAAGAAGGAAAAGAAGGAGAAGAAGGAAAAGAAAGAAAAGAAAGACAAGAAGGAAAAGAAGCGATCAAAGGACGAGGCCGATGAAGAGGAGACTCCCAAGAAGAAGAAGAAGAAGAGCAAGTCAAAGGACTAACTTCGAAGTATAATATTGTAACTTTGTAATTATAAATGTTTTGGTTCACGGTAGGGTTGTATGTGTATATAATCAGTCCTTTATCGTTATGCGCAGCCTTCAAATATCTGGGTTCCATTTCCGGCACAAACTTGACGAACGCTGTTTTCTATCAACCAATTGATGCTTTATTATCCTTTAGCTAGGGAATCGAATAAAGATGAAAACAATCGCTATTGATTCTGTTGAGGCTTATCTTTATGTGTTCCCTGAGTATCTCATAGTTTCTTTTTTATGCATTTATATGCTAAGCGACAAGTATATATATGAGCAACATTTATGGGACAAATTTGACATGTATACTCACGACAGATAGGATGCACTAGTTGAATACAGAATGAGGCTGTCCTGGTTTTGTTTTCTCTTAAGAAGAAAAAAAAAAAAAAAAAAAAAAAAAAAAACCCGAACAGAGAAACCATACAGTCGATGACAGTTGAGCGACAATTTGACTCTGGCATGTCCAGACGTAGACCTGCGTCTTACTGAGATCCGCTATTGCGTTCGCTGCTCAAGTCTTATCGGGGAGCAACTTTGCCTACGATGGAATCTACTTCTTTGAATAGGCCCGAATGGCTGCATCTAAATTGGATCAACTGGAACGTCCATTTTTTCCCTCCATCTCTTACCGGCTTGACGTCAATGGCTATTATTCTTCTTCTGAGAGGTATTCTTTCGATTTTGTCGAAACAGAATGTGAAGTGGGCACAAACAGCCTCCACCATGATCTGGCTTTTTCGTCTATTCTCTCTCCTTTAGACCTGGCATCCCTAGTCAAACGTTTTGAAATGAGATCACTGAACAAAACCATCTGCTTAGCAAGGAACACATACGTGGTCAACATTGCTGATGAAGCCAGTCAACGATATATCATGAGCCACAAACGTATGTTCACGGGCTTCTTCTGGTAACAACCTGAGCATTATTCCGCTTCCAGAGTCTAAAGACCGCATGTCTCAAGAGCTTAACGTATGTTTTCGAGCCCGACCTCGGCTTGCAGTTTTTAAGTAACACTACGGTAGTTCTGCGGGACACGGCAGAAGGGTGTAAAAAGCCCAAAAGACTGAACTTCATAGAACAAGTCACCAATTTGGCTTATTCACTTAAAACTTTTAAAGAAATTCAGACGATAGTCATGATAGTGCATGAATTGGCAGATTGAATAATCGGTCCGAATTGGCATCTCCTCCCGAAAACTCGACCGCCTGGCATGGGTTTGGGTGAAATAAGAATACAATTAGCCGGGAGTTACTCTAGACTCTTCAGATACGGTAAAATTACGGTTCAAATGGGTTTAGTCGAGGGTATAACGGGTTGAATGTGTTCCTAAGTTGTGGAGTTGTGATGGGCGATGTTTGACTACACAGCATTGCAACTTTGAAGCAATTGCATTCGGTATTAGATTAGTTTGCTACAAACCTGCTCCTAAGACTCAATGAGTTTTTTAAAATGAGTACTTTAAGTAATTTTGGTTAGTGCTGTGTAACCACAAAGCTGATAAAACCAACAGATTTACTACCGGTTCAATTGAGTGCTTTTAACCGTAAGTCTATCAACCGATGGATAAATATTTTCTAGCGTGCTGTGCAATCAAAAACTACCGGTTCAATTGACTGCCTCTTTTAACCGAAAGATATCAACCTATGGGTAAATCTTTTGGCTAACAATGCATCCACCGGGGAAAGAAGCGCTTCCCCGCAGCTTCTCCACGTTACGTATACATGACTCAATCGAACATGTACAAAAGAGAAACTGAGAGAGATGAAGATTCTTAGCTGGCGGCTATTCTCATGACACGAGCTCGTAAACGGCCATCAATTAGGTTCTCTAATCCTTCATGTGCTGAAATTTGAGGAAGAATGATACCGGTGCCGGAATGCCGAGGCCGATGTTGACCATCGCGAGAGACTGTGGTTCCATGATTACAGTACCAGGGGCGAAATGAAGGTGGTGATTAAGAATTGGGATGCGGTGGCGTACTGGCAATGGAATGTACCTGAAGACGAAGTGTGTGGCATTTGCAGAGTGCAGTTTGACGGTACTTGTGCGGCGTGCAAATACCCAGGTGATGATTGTCCGCTGAGTAAGTAATCTCATAGAGAGGAAACAAGTGCATGCTAACAAACATAGTAAATGGAAGATGCAACCACTCGTTCCATATGCACTGCTTGATTAAGTGGCTAGAAGTCGAGACATCTCAAGGACTCTGTCCTATGTGTCGTCAACCGTTTGAGACTGCTGAGTAAATCAAGATATCTATTGCCGCAGGCCATCGGAAAATATTGGTTTTTCACCGGGACCAAAAATTGCCAGAAACTCGTTGCACCAGATTCAGTGGTGGACAGATAATTCGATTATCTATAGCGTCCAGTCCTATGCGGTTTGTATATACTTTTCTAAGAGTCCGAGTGGATGAGCGTCCAACTGTATGCTATGGCCACCAATATGAATTGCATCAGCTGATCATTTTGGAAAGTAAGTCTGCTCCACAAATAATACAACCAACAGTAAAGAAGTTATACGGTTAAAAGTACCCGGATTGGCGTACATGACTTGTCGGTAGCTCATTAACAAGACTTGGGGGCGGCGACCACGGTGGATGGAGAGTAGTTGCTTCGCGGCCAGAGGGCCAGTTGTATTTCAGCTCTTTAAGATCGGGAATCTTTTGAAAAGTTAATCTGTCATTCTCAGCCATATACTTTTGATACAAATCGTCGACATCGGCCTGAAGACGTTTCCCCATGGAGACAATGGCTTCCGATTCTTTCTTATTCTTCATAGACTCGATCGAACTTTTAGCCAAGGAGAGCAGACCTAAAGCACGACCAATTTGAGACTTCTCCGAGTTTTCAAGAGCCATGTACCGATATGCAGAGGCCGTAGTATACGCCTGAGCGTTCACTAACCAAGTGCTCAAGGCATCTGAGAAGCCTGGCATTTTAGCTCTCATCCTACTCTGTGGCTTCTGGAGCAATTGAAATGCCGTGGAAAACTTCTCGGTTGCATAAATAGCAATTCGCGATAACAGGCCCGCTGATGTAGATGAAGTGGGATCATTGAATGATTTGTACAAAATGAGCAAATGCAATGAGCCTTTGACTATGCTGCTCAAACCACTAATAGTGGTTGGCTGCAGGTCAATAGGGGTGTTGTTTCCTTGTTGCTGTTGCTGTTCAATTGCAGGAGGGGAGGAGGAAAGATATGACAATACGGACTCGGCTTTCAATAAATAACTGGACGCCTGCTTCCAAGGCGTTTGCTCTTCTTCCAGAGACGATGATGCTTGAATGACTTTGTCGGACTGAACAATTAATGCCAACGCATATGAAAGAAGAACCATACCCCGTTCAAACTCCAGCCCAGAGACCTCCACCTTGGGAGCCTCAATCACATTTAATTGTCCTCTGGACGTACGAAGTGGCATGCGCCAGGTAGACGTAATTTCAGTAATAAAATCAAATTCTCTGCCGCCATCAATATCCCGAATGATAGTAAATAAATAAGGAATGTACTCTTCAATAGCTTTAATGACTGCCAGGGTGTCGGGACTGGGCGCACGTTTTGCCCGCTTTAGCACATCGCGAACCGCTGCACGTGTACTATCGGCATTATTGACAATCGGCTGGTAGTCAATTGAACGAATGTGGTTCGATAGTACAAGACTCCCTGTCGTTGGAAGAGCGAATGGAAATACAACGCTCATGCTATAAATTGGGGTTCTCGAGGGCGGTGTGGAGACTAAACCTCCCAACCGAGTGCAATGACCCGCGTTCATCACCGCTGCGACAGAACCCATTAATACGTGAGGGCATAGAGACAACGCATACCAACACGACGCAGACATGCCAGCAGACGAAGGGCCCGAGTTTTACACACGGGTCCCTTTAATCCCTGCTCAAACCATTGATGAACCCGAATCTGTTCTTTGCCTCGCTGCATGGGGTAAGTATTACACCTTCTCACTGTCGACCCTGCAACATGAAGAAGCGGGCAATCGATCACCCTCCTCTTCTACTCGGTTGGTTAGAGTAAGCTGGTTGATGGGCCTAGCAGAAGATGCTATCTTGCGTTCTCAATTCCATCCCCTTTGGCGCAGAGAATTGTTTCTGGAAAGATTGTAGACAAATTCTGTGACAGCGCATGAAGCCAACCTCTGCCCGCCCATCGTCAGCTGCATTTCATTGGCTCTTTTGTTCAGAATGAGTGGATTGGCGATAATCTGCAACCAGTGAGGTAATTGTGCCGTTTTTGAGGGAGGATAGCGGTATCTCAGGGGACTTTGGTTATTAACATGCAATTTCTAGGGCCGAGTATATATTTGGGGACGTCAAATGGCGAAATATATCATTATTTCAAGGGAACCGCAGACTCACCATATATCATGGCGACGAAACAAAAGTCACACCCGAAAAAGACCAGGCCGGTTTCTAAGATCTTGCTCTTTCCGACTGTGTCTCGAGCAGTTGTTTTGGCTAGCATGAGTACTTCAGTGTTTTCGTTACCAGAGTTTACACCGTGTACAGGAATGGGTTCATTAAGAGATGTGAATGATTTTTCGTATGATGTTGATGACAAAGAGTTAGGACGAGAAGCAGGTGATAGCGAAAATGCCGAGGCAGAAATGACAGTGTTTACCAAGTCTGTTATTCGTGTTGTCAAGGTTCAGGCCGATACTTTGAAATTGAAGCAAAATATTGACTATCCAGATGTCTTGATGGGGGTTAGAAGAACATCTTTTGCATTAGTGGCAAACTCAGAATCTTATGATTTGATTGACTTGCATAACGTACGAAAAATCCCACTAGTTCCTATCTCGCAAGACGCATCTTCCGAAGACAAGAGCGAGTCTGGGGCTAAAGTACCACCAATAATAGCTCCAGTTGCAGCAGATGAGTTTTTAATCACTTCTGGAACAAGGCCTGAGGACCCTGCCATGGGTTTAGTGGTTAACATCGACGGTGACATATCCAGAGGCACGATTGCATTGCCCAAGTACCCCACCTCTGTGGCTGTCGACTTCCCGAACATTGCAGCGGCTATAGATAATTCGGTCATGCTGTATTCATTGTATGATCAAGCACTGATTCAAGAAATCAAATACTCCTCTGTGCCATTTGTCACAAATGTCCTAAGTCCGTACAGTTCACCATACGAGCCGCTTGCTGATAGAATTCGTCTCGCGCCTTTAATTTCCCGGCTTTCTTCAAATGACTGTGAAGAGCGGAAAAGGAAGGAGGCCGAAACAGCCAAGAACCTGTCCATCATTTCATCATCTCTGTTTGTATATTCGTCGGAGAGTGGTGTAGAATGTCTGCTAAGTTCCCCGAGGTTGATACAATTAGAAAAGCTTGTGTGGAAGGGGAAGGTTGATGAAGTTGCGAATGAGATAGAGACCTGGGATATTTCTACCGAATTGGCAGTAACTGAAATGGAGTATTTACAGCTCTTGGTAGGCTTGGGATATATTCTGCATTCGGACTTTGGCAACGCAGCTCAATCATGGTTGGAAGGTGCGGGATCGACCTTAGATCCTCGGTCGGTTGTTTACATGTTTGGAGACAAGGAGGATATCCGAGGTGAGGTGTGGCTGTTTAATGGAGCAATGGAGCTTGTGGATAAAATATTCTCGAAGAAGAAAAAATCCCGTGAAGCCAAAGGGTTTTATCAGTATTTTCTCCGTGAATGGTTGCAAAAGCGTGATTTGGAGAGCGTGGTAGGGGATAAGAAACAAGTATTTCAATCGCTCGAACTTGCATATTTACGCTTATTGATTAACTCTAATACTACTAAAAAGGAGGACATTTATACATTCATTGACAAGGACGTGATAGAGTCATATGATGATGCCGTTGAGCTGTTATTGTCCAATAAGCGATATTTTCTTGTGACACGACTATACCAAAAGCATGGACGAACCAAGGACGTACTTGACTGTTGGCGAAGAATGCTTGCTAAAGAGTGGAAGGATAATGAATTTGTCCATGGGGAGGAGAAAATGGCAGCATATCTGATACAATGTCAGGATAAAGAATTGGTTTGGGAATATGGATTATGGCTGGTGAATCACTCTCCAAGAGTTGGTCTTAAGGTTTTCACCAGTGCCAACGCAGCTTGCAAATTTGATGACCAGGAGATATTGAAAGAGTTAAAGACGAATGACGAAGCGTGGAGGACTTATTTAAAACACCTTGTTTATGAGAAGAAAAGTGAACTGTTTACATCTGATTTAATTGCGTTTCTCACGGATGATCTGATTCAAAAAGTTCAAACGAAAGCAATCAAACAGCATCTTAAGAAGGCCAATGATGACTACAAAACACTGAAGCTGCCAAAGAATTCTTTTTTAGATTACCTTGTGGGTCTGAAATTACGAGGCGTGCAAGAAGAGTTTGTTCAACTACGAATAGAATTAATTGAACTGCTGGAAAGGAACACGGACTATGATGCATCCAAATTGGTGGAACTAATACAGCCATATGCCGACTATTTGTTAGCGGAAACTGCAATATTGTATGGTAGACTTGGAGTGCATGAAAAGAGCATTACTATTCTTTGTCATTCACTTTGTGATTACAACTACGCGCTAGAATATTGCAAAGCAGGTAGCCCAGTGGGTCCTGTTCGAAGTGAGGAGAATGAGCCAGATCCAGGGATTCAACGTGATCTGTTTAAAGCGTTATTTCTAGAGTTTTTGAAACTTCAAAATGAGGAAGTCAAAATACAAGTAACCCAAAAGCTGCTGAATCAGTGGGGAACCAAGCTGGACGTCCAACTCGTCCTTACAATGACGCCAGACAAATGGCCCATAGAAATTCTGAGCGATTACTTGTCCCAGGTGTTTCGACGCATAATTAACGACAAAAATCAGAGCACTCTCCACCGTTCCTTGATACGCTCCCAGCATTTAGCCATTTCTAGAAGTCTGCAGGAGGTTAAGGAAACTAATGACTCGTACATGTAATTTATTAACACGCTGATTTTTTTTTTTTTTTTCTTTTTTCCCTCATGTCGGCTTATAGCGATCCACTTCAATCACTCCGCAGTACAAATCAGAACCTACAGTTAACAATAATCAAGAAGAAACAATATGAAATTTTTATTTACAGCGTGATTACTTTTTCAGGGACGAAACAGGGGCTTTTCCAGCCGCAATTTCGGCAATCGTCAGTTTAACAGAGTGAGGGATGGTGTTTTGTGCATTGAGGGCATTGGCAGCAGAGATTGCAGAAATATCGTTAGACGCAGACTTAATAGTTACGTCTGATATGGTCCCCTTGATAGCATGGTTGATAATTTGACCAACATTATCCTCACGGCCGGCCTGTTGAACTGCGCTTACAAGTCTTCCAGATGACGTGGCGGCAAGAGGATTGATATCATTTATCAGGTATGATGGGGTTAGAGGCTCAACCTGTACGTATTGAGAGGTTGGGTTTCTGATTTGTCGACGAAGAGACAACAATGCAGTTTCTGGGGTGATGGACCCAGTCTCTTCAACCACCTCACCGGATGAATTAGATTTCCTTGTTCGCTTTTGTTTGTTAGACGCACTTGGCTTTCTAAGGGCCATTCCCCTGGCCTTATTTTGATTAGCAGCTCGTCGTTGCACAGGCCTGCCGCGAGGAGCATGAGTTCGCTGAGGCGCTCTTTTAGAAGGCTGAATGTGAATATCCAGTTTCTCCTGAGGAGCAGACGAGACGAGGTCCATCACATCGTCGTTGAGACTGATGGTCGGTTTTGGCGCTCTAACAGGCTTCTGAACATTTTTTGGTGCAGCCCCGGTGTCCTTCACTTGGAAAGCTGGTTTCTTTGTCTGCTGTTGAGGTTTTCGCTGCGATCTCTGTGGACTTGGCCGTTGAGAAACAGGATTCTTTGCAGTTCGCTTCATCTTAAAGTCAACCTTTTTGGTTGTCAGCGGCTTTTCCTTACTTTGATTCGCATAAAGAGCATCCATTCGGTCCAAGAAGGACGAGATTCCCTTAGAAGACGAATCGGGCTTCTGTGAGTAGCATCGTCGAAACGACGAAACTATCGACCTACGGCCTGTGATCCTCAGCATTCTTATCCGTCCGTTGGTTGGTGGAGGGTGGTGGTGAGTACTGAAGCTGAAAAATTATCGGCCCTCGGAGCGGAGGGCCGATTTGGTTCCTAACCCAGGTCAATCTTTCTACTCGGGAGCGTAGGATTAAGACTTTCTATTAGCTCTTCGTTAAGAAGGAGGCATTGAGAGTGTATTAATCTCACTGAGTTTATTATATGTATCTGCCGAGATGGATAAATGGAGAAAGACAAGTAACCTAGCCTTTTTTTCGCCTAGAAATGATATCCAACCCCAGTTGGGCTGCGGCTAAGGGGCCTGAACAGTGTGGTCCACTTTAGATTGCGCTCTCGAGCTGCCATATGTACGTCCCCTCGGCAATCATTACTGTACTGAGGGGCCTGGAAGACTTTCAGATGCAATCATCAGCAAATCGATGATGATGATGATGCAGGGGACGAGGATGTTTTCCGGGTAATTGGGCGTTGTTATGATGTCACTTACATCGGGCCGATGTGTCTCTCAGCCTCGATTTGAGTATTGCTTTTGTTGTCGAGCCTTCTTTATATACCGGGGTAGACGCTAGACTACTAGACGCAGGTGTATTCGAAGAACGGATTTTGATACGAATATGGCAGAGTGAGTGTGGAGATGGGGAATTTGAATGAAGGATGTTTTGTTTTTACTAACATTGAAACAGGACAGGGGGAAGTTCTCCTGAGGGAGCCAGCAATGTTAATGGCTCGTTGGAGTCGTCAATTGTCAGATTAAAACTGATAAGGGGATTCAAGAGTGGAGACACAGATGAGATTGAGAAGATTGTCAACGAACATGCGTCTTCAATGGTCCAAAAGAGGACATTGCTCCATTTGGCAGTTCAGATTGCTTCGGTCCAAGTGATTGAATGGCTGATTGGCAAATACTCTGAAGAAGGATGTGATATCAACGCTACGGATGAGAATGGCAACACAGCATTGCATCTAGCGGCTATGTATGGTCGAAGTGATGTTGCCCTGTACCTGTTGTCATTGTCCCACATCAATGATACTGTTATCAACAACGTCGGCAAGCAGCCAGTCGAAGTGTGTAAATATCCAGAGACGGCTGAAGCAATGCAAGTTTCTCGAGCTAGATATGTTGAGAAGATTGCCAGTCAAATGAAGCAGTATTTAGTTGACGAGGATACCGACTCTTTAGAGGAACTGCTTGCCAACCCCCGGGCAAGTGCTTTGCTGGATATCAATGGTCAGGATCCAGACACCGGGTCTACGGTGCTACATGATTTTATCAGACAGAAGAATGCCAAGATGGTTGAATTTATTCTGTCGCATGGAGGAGATCCTTTTTGCCGGGATTTGAAGGGAGTGTTGCCCATGGACTTGGCTAAGGACGAAAAGATTAAGAAGTTGCTAAAGAATGCAACAAAGGAGCAACCAGTCATTAATCCGCCTACTGGGGCCACGGGTGCAGGGGCTTCTTCGACTAGCCGCCAGCAAGTTTCTGGCAGCCCGCCGAGCATTTCCGGCTATCTCAAGAAATGGACGAATTTTACTGGAGGCTACAAACTGCGATGGTTTGTTTTGGAAAATGGCACCTTGAGCTACTATAAGCGACAAGATGACACTGATCGGGCCTGTAGAGGGTCGATCAACATGCGAAAAGCGACATTACACCTTGATTCCAGTGAAAAAACGCGGTTTGAAATCATAATGAGTGGGTCTTCTACGAAGTTCCATCTCAAGGCTAATCACCCAGTCGAGACTAACCGTTGGGTTTGGGCGTTGACGAATGCAATTCAATACGCTAAGGACCAAGAGAAATTGGCACGGAAGCAGCAGCAACTGTCGTCGTCTCCTGAAAGTAATCAACTCCAAAAGACAACGACGGAGCAGAGCCAACATTCCCAACAGAGCAGTAGGGCACCATCGGTAAAGGGACGTGGTATGTCACAAACGGGTGGTGAAGCTAGCGGAGGTCGGTTCATCAACCAGCATCAAGCCAGCCGTAGCATCAGTGGTGGCTTCCCTAGCAACTTTGCCGACGAGAATGCTAGTACAGCAATTTTAGTGTACGACAAGCATAATTCACTGATTGAGAACGACATGGACCGTCGGGATGACGAAGACATGTTTGAAGATGATGATGCCAGTGACATTTCTGGTGACGACAGTGTTCCATACAGTGCGCAACAGGGAGTGTTGGAGGATACGATTAAGGTCGAGTTGGACGCTATGTCGGATTTGGTCCAATCGCTCAACACAGGAGAAAAGTCTGGGTCGCTTTCCCGTGAAGACCTCAATGACGGTCTTGAGACGTTTTCTCAATCTATAGATGCTCTACGATCAGCTACTTTGCAATATTCCAAGCAAGCTAATATTCGCGAACGGTTCTTCCAACGTAAGCTGGAGCAATCCGAAGCCCAGCAAAGGCTATGGGCGAAGAATATTAGAGACCTTGAATTGGATCATGAGAAGCTCCAGGGACAGCTTCACAATGCTCTCCATAACAAAAAGGAGACCAATAGACTAGCTGAAGGCGGTGCCGTTGCTGGAGCTGGAGCCGCAGCCACCGCAATGTCTGGCGACAGAGGACAGTCCATGGGCCAAGAAGAGTCGGATGAAGACGATGACGACGACGAGTTCTTTGATGTACAAGAGACTGAGGTGGAACAAGGAGAAGAGAAGGAAGCTACGTATGAAGACTCATCCAAGATGACATCCAAACAGGCAAAGAAGAATGAGCTCATTGCTACTGAAGACTCGTTCGCTGGATACGAGGACCCACCTAGAAGCAGGCTAAAGATGGACGAGGATGACCGTCCAAGAATCAGCTTGTGGGGTATCTTGAAGAACTTGATTGGAAAGGACATGACGAGAATGACGCTACCGGTGTCGTTCAACGAGTGCACAAACCTGCTGCAGCGATCTGCAGAGGATATGGAGTACACGGACATTCTCGACAAGGCGAGCAAATGCGTGGATGATGGATCGTTGAGAATTGCCTATGTGGCGGCCTTCGCCGCCAGTTCTTATTCCTCGACCATCAACCGCATTGCCAAGCCCTTCAACCCTATCCTAGGTGAGACATACGAGTATGCACGTCCAGATAAGGGGTATCGGTTGTTTGCGGAGCAGGTGAGTCACCATCCACCGATTGGAGCTGTCATTGCCGAGTCACCTCGATGGGATTTCTATGGAGAGAGCAACGTCAAGAGCAAATTTAATGGCCGAAGCTTCGACATCAATCCGCTGGGACGATGGTACGTGGTGTTGCGGCCCAATGATGACAAGAACGAAGAGGAGCTGTACTCATTTAGAAAAGTGACCAGCTCGGTCGTGGGCATCATCACCGGGTCACCAGTGGTAGACAATTATGGAGACATGGAAGTCATCAACCACAACACGGGCCACAAGTGTCTCTTGCGCTTCAAGTCGCGGGGCTGGAGGGGTGCCAATGCATACGAAGTCAAGGGCACCTGCGAGAACCCTGAGGGCGTGGCTGAGTGGACGGTTGTCGGCAAATGGAACGACAAGATCTTTGCAAAGAAGATGTCGGATAGCCATGACGAAACATCAGCAACCCCGAAGAAAATTTTGCTCTGGCAGGTCCATGATCGCCCTCCTGCTCCGTTTAACCTGACTCCATTCGCTATCACTCTCAATGCTCTGCCGGAGCGACTCAAGAGTTGGTTGCCCCCCACAGATTCTCGTCTAAGACCGGATCAGCGAGCCATGGAGGAGGGCCGCTATGATGACGCATCTGATGATAAGCACCGAGTTGAGGAGAAACAGCGTGCGGCTCGACGAAAACGTGAAGCCGAAAATATTGAGTACAAGCCTGTTTGGTTCACCAAGACCAAGCATCCGGTCACTGGCGACGACTATTACGAGCCGTCAGGCGACTATTGGGTCAAACGTAGGGACCAGCAATTGGCTGGTGTCAGTCAGGACATCTTTTAGTTCCCTGTTTGTTTGTTTGTTTGTTTTCTAATTTTTTTTTCTCCTTCTTCTATTATTTCGATAACCCGCTCTCGCCATGTCATGTAGCTTGGTTTACACTAATAATAAACCCACCTGGTAACTTTTGTTAATTAGACGGTCGTCTCCGGATTATAGTAAAGTTCACAAATAGGGACCCTTTTTTTTTTTCTTTTTTCCTTTACGGCCGTCTCCGGTCTACTTAGAAACCATTGACCTGATACCTTAGACCCGAATAATCCGTCTGTCCATGAATGGTTGTTTGCGGATTACAGTCAATTCCAAACAGGGACATTTCTTCTTTTCCCTTTGAACGGTCGTCTCCGTATACCTACCCCCATACGCCATTGAACCTTAGGGCCTTGGACACAGGCTTTTGAATTCTCCATTTTTTTTTCTTTTTCCAGAACTCATTCACCGCCACATGTACCTTGATCTATACCCTGATCAATCCATATGAACCCTTACTTCTTCCCTTCTTTTTTTTTTTTGTTTTCAATAGCTCTCTCACCGCCACAATGTAACTGGGCGTATACGCCAACAAACCATCCTGAACTTTGCTATTCTACAAATATAACGAACCCTCATTTCCCACGGCTCAGTAACCATGACAACCACAGGGGGTCCGGGGGGCAGCGCGCCGCGCAATGGTTGGCTGGGACGATGCTTTATCAGTAAGCAGGAACCAATGGCCGTCCCGAAATCTTCCGAGGCCTATGATTGGTCGATAAGGTTATCAATGGCAGTTCCGAGGATGACAGTATAAAAAAGACCAATTGGGCGAAAAATTGCTCCATTTGAGACGGGTTCGAGAAGAATGGTTGAAAAGAAGAGCGCTGTCCATTTGGGTACGTACGACAGCGGAGATGTTGCCTACATCATGGTATCCACGTGCATGGTGCTGATAATGGTTCCTGGGCTCGGGTTCTTGTACTCTGGACTTGCCCGGAGGAAGAGTGCTTTGTCAATGATCTGGCTAACGCTCATGTCGGCCAGCGTGGCCATCTTCCAATGGTATTTCTGGGGGTATTCGCTAACATTCTCGTCGACAGCCACCAACGGCTATATTGGCAACCTCGATTCCTTCGGCTTCCGAAACGTGCTCGGCGGCGACGGCCCGGTGCCCGAGCTGCTAACGGCCATTTACCAAGGAATGTTCTGTGCAGTAACGCTAGCGATTATAATGGGCGGTGCGGCTGAGCGAGGACGACTCTTACCAATGATGGTATTTGGCTTCATTTGGGCCACGCTTGTGTATTGCCCATTGGCATGCTGGGCGTGGGGTCCCCAGGGCTGGGGAGCTAAATGGGGGGTTTTGGACTATGCTGGCGGAGGGCCAGTGGAGATTGGTTCTGGCGTTGGCGGGTTGGGGTATGCAATTGCTCTTGGACGACGCAAGGAGCAGCTGATGATCAACTTTCGACCACATAACGTGTCGCTCGTGACGTTAGGGACCATTCTGCTGTGGTTTGGCTGGCTGGCCTTTAACGGAGCATCGGCCGGTGGGGCCAACCTCAAGGCCGTGTATGCGATTTGGAATTCCAACATCACGGCGGCCTTTGGAGCCATGTCGTGGTGTTTGCTGGATTTCCGGCTTGAAAAAAAGTGGTCGACGGTGGCAGTGTGCTCGGGGATCATTTCTGGCCTTGTCGCTGCCACGCCATGTTCGGGGGTCATCCCCTTGTGGGCCTCGGTCATTCTCGGCATCGTGTCTGGGGTTGTGTGCAACTTCTCAACCCAAATCAAGTATCTCGTTCATGTGGATGACTCGATGGATACGTTTGCTGAGCATGGCATGGCCGGGATCATTGGTCTAGTGTTCAACGGCATCTTTGCCGCCGATTGGGTCATTGGTCTAGATGGGGCTACCGAGCATGCTGGAGGCTGGATTAGCCACAACTGGAAACAAATGTACATCCAACTTGCATATGTGGGCGCCTGTTGCGCTTATACGCTGGTCATGACCGTCTTGATTGGCTGGGCAGTCAATTACATTCCTGGCTGTCAGCTGCGAACGACCGAAGAAGGAGAAAGTCGGGGCATTGACGAGGATCAGATTGGCGAATTTGCCTACGATTACGTTGAGGTGCGTCGTGATTACCTTGCATGGACTGTGCCCGAGAGCTATCAGATCGCGAGGAAGCCCACAGACGACCGTGAGCATCATCGTCCTGTTGAGTCAATTTCAGAGCAGCAACAGGTCGATGGTAGTGGTGGTGGCAGCGTTTATTCGGCCCACGATGAAAAGACTGGCCGTCAAGGCATACAAACTCCTGCGCCGTCGCTGGCTGACGACATGCCCTGCGAGCAGAACTAATTTATTCTTGCATTCATACATGTTACTAATGTATCATAGACCGATTAGAAAATGTATTTATTTATTTTTTTTTTTATTTTTTGCCCACCGGCCAAAGTTAATCACGATAAATAATATGCTCAGCCCTACTACTACTCCCTGGACTTTAAGGCTGTAGAGTAAACGGCCGTGTGGAGATAATGCGTCGACTTGAGCCACTCGGAGAGCACTTTGTGACGCTGATAGCCAGGCTTTTCAGCCTCAGAGTCGGTATCAGCCATCTCGGGTCTGGTGCTCTGGTACCTTTCTGGCAGCTTTTGCCCACGATTGGGTTTCGCGGATGAGGAAATGTCTGGGAACTCTGAGTTGAATTCCAAAACCTGGTCCAGCAGATTCAGCCGCCCGCCGGGAAGCTTGCCGTCAAGAATGATTCCAGTCAGGATATGCTGCAGCTGGGGCACGTCAATTTGAAGATTGGACGCTAAATATTGGAACGAAACCCGCGTGTAGGGCTTGACCATGTTGATCAGACCTAGGGATCGGATAGTGTTGACAATATTACCCAGAAACTGCTTGAGAAACTTGTCGGACATAATCTCGGCCTCATGGACCCTCATCAGTCGGTTGAACTCTTCAACATCCGAGTTGTGGAACGCCTCCACTAGCTGCACCATCGCGTTGATCTCCGGGTTATTCATGTACGGCTTGGTTTCCTGGGACGCAAACGGATTGATTTCGCTCTCTGAGAGCATGCACGCAATCACATAACACTTGAGCACCTTCAGCCTCTGCAGAGACCCGGCCTCGTCGTAGTTTCTGAAGCTTTCAAAAAAGTCTTCTCGCGCAGCATCCCATTGGTGCTCTCGCATGTGCATTTTACCACCACATTCTCGGATTATGCCCAGGATGCGGGGATGGGGGATCGCAGTGTTGATATTCAATGTCTTGTTATAAAGCTCCTTCAGCTTCTTGTTGTTATTGGTCACCGTGTACAACTGGATTTCAAGAGAGTACAGCTCTAGCAGATACGTGCCCTTGCTATTGTCAGAATCTGTCGTCGCACACTTCTCGTGCAGCTTGCTCAAAAGCTGTTCTACCCTCCCCACTTCTTCTCGTTCAATATACAGCGTGGCCAGCCTCAGTGCCGTCTTGATCCACAAACGCTCCGTGCTAGGATCATCCAGAACATCAAGCGTGGACGAATATATACTCTCCATAAACTCTCCATCATCGCTAGTCACGTGCTCCATCATATTATTGAGACTTTTTTCTGCGTAGTTGCGAGAAATGGAGCTGGACTTTATATAGCTTAGGAATTGGACGTAATAGTCGAGTGTTTCATCCTTTTTCCCCTGTAGAAACAGTAGCTTGATGATTTGTTTTGTGGCTTTAAACCCCCATTCCCCGTCGTCCTTCTCAATGACTTCCTTGAACTCGGAATATGCGTCCTCCGGGTCATCCTCCTTCAATGCTTTCGCGTTGTAATATTTGTTTTCCTAATTCTGCTAGTCAGTACTCTAGCCTTTTTTTTATATACTGCGGCCTTCCTTGCCACTCACCAATCCAACATCACCGTCGTCTTCTCCATCATCATCCTCTTCGTATTCAAAGTCATACTACAAAATTATCAGCACCCACAACCCCTTTCTACCTGAGCACCCATGGACTCACATCCTCCTCATCCGCCGACATCATAAAATCGTCGTCGTCGGACATGGTTAGTTCCAATTTACTCAATCTATTCCACCGCCAGAGCTATCGTCATGCATTATTAGACTTCACTTTAAACACACGCGCCTGCGATGCGCGACACCGGGAAGTGCATGCATGCATGCATGCGTGCATGCATTTTTAAAGGTTATTCCTTATTTAAAAGAATTAGGACAATTGGTTGTAGGGGCTAGAGCATGAGGTTGAAGTAGAGAAAAATAATAGTCGTCGGCTTGTTTATTCTATATTAGTGATTCTACCACAAAGGCTCACCAGCTTCGTTGTACAGGATATAATTCTCAGTTAGAGGTTTGAAGAAAAACGTGCTTCTGCTAAGTTTACCCTCTTGCCGCAGATCTTTGGCTCGTTGGACCGCTTGAGACCCTGAATCTCCCATGCCCATAAAGTACGCTACTAGTCCTGCACCGATTGGGGCAGCCACGGACGTCCCGGAATAGTAAACGGGCGTATCACCGTTATGGGCTACCGAGAGCACGTTTACACCGGATGCAAAGGCATCAACGCACTGTCCCCAGTTCGAAAATGAAGCAACCGAGTCGGTACGGTCGTCAAAGGCCCCAATTACAAAGGCACCGTCAGCACTGGCCGGTGACACTCGACAGGCAGAACTGTCCGAGTTTCCTGCAGCGGCTATCACTGGAATGTTCATTGCTATTAACTGTTGCACAGCCTTGTTCAGCATTGTGTTTTTCGGAGTTCCAAGGGACATGTTGACTACACTCGGCCGAGCGTTTCTTGCACGGTTTTGAATTACAAATTGCAACCCTGCTAGTACCCACGAAAGCTTGCCTTTGCCATCATCATTGATTACCTTGACATCAATGAGGTTGGTGCGTTTGGCAACACCATAAGTTTTGGACCCAATAACTCCAGCGACACATGTTCCGTGTCCATTGTGGTCACCCTCGCCATGGCCAGTAAAGTCAGCCCCAAAAGATACTCGATTATCGAACTCCGAAGGGTCCCCGTGTATCCCAGTGTCCAACAGATAGACATCAACACCTGCACCTCCACTTGGGTCAAAAACATAGTCGTGAGGGCCATCCAGACTCAACCGCCCTGTTTGTGATAAGCGCGCGAGATGCCTAGGAGCGTAAGTCTGAACGTCGTAGATTTTTGTGGCCACGTCCCTAGAAACATCCACAACAAGACTGCTAAAGGATAGGTACCGTGTCAGCCGTTTGTCGAACGATCCGTATATGGCCTGAAAACTGCCTATCTGGATATCGCCTCTTATGCGGTACTCCAGAGAAGGATAGACGTGAAGAAAGTGGGAAATTGATATCTCTGGAGAGATCTGAATGATGAAATCCTCAGAATATGGCGCAGAATGAGGCTGTGATGGACGGATGTAGCGATGGTTGCGATGATTGATGGGGCCCCTCTGCGCATAAAGAGGTGTTGCTAGCAAAACCAACAATCTGAACAGCAAAGGTATAGCGGATACCATTCTCTACAGCAGTACACATCAACTAGGGGATGGACCCTGTTTATGCTTTCCGAAATTTTGGTTTGTTTTTCCACAAACCTAATCCTTCTTTTGCCAGGGGAATAAGGCTCCGCCAAACAAGAAATGTTGGACCACGGGGAACTTCCCTAGCACCTCTGCCACATACATTTTAATCATGCCCCTGTGGATCTTGTTCCACGTAGGAACGCCAGTTACGTCAAAGAGAATTGGAGAATGCTCGAAAAAGTTTCCACTTTTAACGCGATAAATGAAGCCGATGGCCTCAAAATACAGGTTCTTAGACGAGAGATCCTTTATCGTTGCCTTATCCATTACAGCCTTCGGGGGTAACTCTGGCGTCTCTCGATCAGGCTGAGTTATATCAACCACTTGTGCTGATCCAAAGATGTATGGTAAATGGAAGTGATCATCCAGCCCCCAGACACCATGGCTCCCTGCTGGCTCCAAAGTATAGGTTAATACGAGGTTCTGAACCACTCGAAAGTAATTGTAAAACAGCAAAAGTATGTCCTCTCCGCGAGGGTCTGCAATTATTTCGGTGTACACTAGGCCACCTACAAACGCCAAAAAGCTTAGTTCGTGCCCAGTACCGTAATCCATCCGCTGTTTCGAGCCAAATGCACCAAGAAAGTATGGCACTAGCTCAATAAACGCGTCTGCATTATTCTCGTTGCTCAATTCATCTCTAAGCAGAGCTGGCGCACGTTCTTCCAGTCTTTCTTGCCAACTTCGAAAAGAAACATTGCCAAACCTTCGGGGCCCTGTTGAAGGTGGTATTTCTGAAATCCATTCTCCAAGCTTCTGCAGTATCCCCACAACCTTTGTTACCGCTTCATTATCACTTGACTTGGGGATTTCTTTGGTGGTAACCAACAATGACAGCCTCGATATCAAGTCAACTATTCTATCATATGCGATGCTTTCCTTAAAAAATACCAGGTCACTAGATTCATTAATTTTTTTAACGGGTTTCTGAAACCCGTTTTCCTTTATGCATTGACTGATTGAAGCTTGCATTTTCCCTTTACTTTAGTCAATTCAAGGAGTGCCTAATCGAACTTCGTTGTTGATGACCTCGAAAAGGCCAATGGACCGGTCCGGTGTTGGGACAACACGAAAAATATTATTGCACTCTGAGAACCAAACAAAACTTTCCAACCTCCGTCAACAGACACGCGACCGAATGTCAGGATGCATTGGAACACTGATCGACTGATAGATGCACATGAATTGATACAAACGATTACCACTCATCATGACGATAGTGAAATTTCAGCAGCTCTGCCGACGCTGCAGCAGCTTTTAGATCAAGTTATAGATGATCTCAAGGGACTTCTCGACTGTCCTGCTAAATCAGAAGCCAGTAGACAGAAATTGCGCAAGGGTAAGTCATTTTTCCTTTAACAGGTCATGTGAAACCAAAAGGTTCGGGTTGAGCGAAGGGACTCTTGCCAGTTTTGACATATTCAAGATTGAATCAACTCCCGTTCGCGACCAAAGGGATATGTCAATGGAATTCGCTGCTTAAGAAGACATCGAATCTACAAGAGACATATCGGGGAATTTTATTTCACTGCAGTCTGCATTGTGTGCTTCTATTGAATTTCGGATTACTGACTTCAATCTGTAGGGACCATTACAATAGAAGATACTGAATACCAGCTAAATGAGGAATTCATTAACACTTCGGTGGTGTTGGCAGATGAGTTGGGTATCGATGAACTGATAGCAGCAGAACTCTTACAAAACTCCTCTCACGACAGTACCCGGATGGATATGCCCCCGATACAAGGTGGAATTGCTTTATTTCATGTGCGACGTCAATACATTTTGGACATTTTACTGTTTGCATTGTTCCATGCTACTTCCTCATCTGGATCTTCTGTCCAAATGAAAAAGCTTGTAAACAAGCTAACAGCTGAGCAAGATTTGCTGACAAAAACACTAGATGCAATGTCAAAAATACAGCAATCGTTTGGAGACTTAGATGAAAAGGAGAAAAGAGGCCAGTTTTTGGGCCAGGATCAGAACACAGAATTTGTCCATACATTGAAATTACGACGCGACTTTTTATCCCGAGAGCATGATACTTTAGGACAAATTATGTGCGGACTGGTGGTAAACAAACTTTTGAATGCTTCCAACGTTTCGTTATTTGTGGACAAATTGCAGAACTGCACAACATACAACACGCTATTTATTCATTATATTCCAGCATTAATTATGCTTGCATCGACGTGTGATCCCATTTTATCTTCACCTAGTCAAGCTATTACGTATGAAGATTCATCCAAACTCTACAAAGTGCTGGTAAATCGGTCAGTGGAGTGGAAGCTCCCCTACTGGCGTGGAGCAGTTGAGCTAATATTCCTTACTTACTTTTCCGGACTAGTTAAGGCAGATCCCACTGCTGCTGCTAAAGTTAACCTACAAGACGATGTCTTGAACCCGGTCCGAAGGGCTATTGATGATGGGGCATTGGAGCTATTAATGGCTGTGGCAGCGGACACTTCGAAGGAGTCCGATAGACTAATAAGTTTCTACAATTATCGACCAGATGTCCAGATCCGTGTGCCTGCAATTAAGAAAATTGGCATAGTATCCAATGAGTTTTTGGAGTTGCTGCTTCCTGGTCTAGAGAGCTTTGTCGAAGGTTTTGTGTCCAACTTGGCAGAGATATTACGAGAGATGAAATTGTCAGAAGAAGACTCTTTCCTTTCACTGGCCAACTCTCAACTTACTGGTGAAGCTCAGGAGGAAGCACCCGGAATGGATCTAGAAAGGTTCTTTATTTTTATTTCCTACCTGTTTTTAGAACGCCCAAATGCTGCTGCGTCTTCTTTTTGGTCAGACACCGAAAGTAATCTTTATGGATTTATCAGCTGGGCGTCACAGTCTCAGGTTTCTTTCATGTCAGCTACTTTCTGTGATATGTTGGCGTCACTATCTTGCGGTAAAGAGAGTGCCAATGCTGCGTTCAATTTTCTGAAAGAATCTCCGGAGACAAGTATGACTATCAAAGGAAGACGGCCCCATAAACTTTCTTGGGATTATATTATGGAGGCATTAAAGTATTACATTAACCAACTAAAACCGTCTATACAGCCACCGCCTTCGTCAGTAACTGGGGCAAAGGTGATGGTGCCTGCTTCAGATATTCCAGAACTGGATGATGATATTGTTATCGTGCTTCAATCCTACTTTCGTCTCATGGCTGAGATTGTCAAATATGATCCAGATGCCAGGGCTGAACTTATGCCGAATGAACAGGCCGAGATTATCACTATTCTTTTCCAGTTGTTGACTTGTCATACGCCATTGTTTGGTGCCATATTGAATGTTGTAGCAAGTTTTGCAATGACGGAAGATTCATCGCGTAAAATGGAGATCTGGGAAGCGCTAGACCAGTGGGCGTTCAATACTGTTATTTATAGCCCCGATGGGACTGTCATTCTACCTTCTGTCTCGGCTAAAGAGCGTCTCTATAGCCTGTTCAAGTCATTTGACGATATTGTGGGCCTTATTACTCTACTTGAAGTTTTGCTACGTCCACCAAGGAGCACAAACACGTTTTACACGTTACCATATCCAGAGGACCTAGGTCATAAATATAGAGTTCCTGGTATTTGGCCATATGTGGACTTTTTGATCACTGAGGTGTTCTATTCATCAACAGCGCCCGACTTCACCGTGGAAGAGCGATTAAGTCTACAACTTCCTTGTTTGTTGTTTATGAAACATGCATTGGAGTTGTTTGATCCTGAAGTTGCACGTATCTCCGCTGCGGTTGGACTGAATCTCGATCTGGTGGTCAAATCTAAGTCATTCATCAATTACATCCGAGTTCACCCATGCGCTCCGACTATGAGTCATCTGTTTAATGATAAAATTTACAACATTTTAATTGGTATTGCATCAACGGGTATTGATGCAATTGCTGAAAAGAAGCCTGACGATCCTCAAGTCCAAGTCCTGCTTCAGAGTTTGGAGTTGATAAACTTGATCCTCAATTTGCAGGAGACTTTCATTGATATTATAATCAAAGAAATTAGGTCAATTGAAGATGGCAGTGTACCGCAATATGGCACACATGGTTTACGGTCATTTGAGGATGCTTTATTATTCAACTTGCCTATTGTTACTCATTTGGCGTTATACGTGGGGTCGCCAAACATCGAATTAGCCCATTCGTCATTAAAACTGCTGGAAAGCTTATCAACGGCCCCGCAATTCCTGGCATCTACTAGCTCTACAGTGGATTCGAGGATCAAAAAGAACCGTTTATTAAGCACTTTTGAGACAGTAGACGAATCTGTCAGAATAAGGGAAGGGTTTATTGAACAGATTGAGAGATCTCCGGAGTTATACGAAATGAATGAGAGCTCTATTGGCGTAGTGGAAATCAAAATGAAGATATTGGAATTCATCAAGGCCAACTTGCGAGTTAATTCCGCGGAGCCAACTGTGGCTCACTACTTATTAGGCTTCAAGGTGAACGGAGATGGGACCTTGGACTTGGATGAAGAACGGGGCGGAATTTTGTCAGAAGTTTCTCTTTTCACAAGCATAAGAAATTTATTGGAGTATTCAGTTGCGTCAATGTCGGAATCAGTTATTGAGTATGAGAATTCTCAAATTGCTAGTGCATGCAGTGGAATTTTCTTAGTGTTATCACAATGCCCAAATTCTTGTATGTTTGTGCTAAATGAGCTGCGCGAGCATGATTTTTTACTGAAGAGTCTTGAAATTGAGCCTAATGTGGAAGCACAAGCGCAATGGAATGGGAAAGAGTTCTCAGCAAATAATAGCTTTTTGACCTCAAAATCTGCTCAAACAGTTATCGCTTTTTTCAATCATAGAGCTGCATTATTGGAGTACTTATCAATGGAAGTCCACGTTAGTGCAGAAAATGGTGCGTTGTCTTTAGTGTCTCGATATTTGGAGTCACTTGTGAACATTAGTTCGCCATACATTTCAACATTTGCTAGTAAAGCTGCAAGGCTATTGTCCTTTTTGGATGTGTTAGAATTCCAAACTATGGATGAATTGAAGAAAGAGTATCCATCTGTCGAAGTATTTGGTCACCAGGTTTTGGAACACTTCTATCGCAATGAACATGAGATGGATGATGAAAGTGCTGTGAACGAATTGCGATATTTGCTAAGGTTAAAGGGCCTGGAGTTTGTGAGCACGAGAAGAATACCATCAATGGACGACTCTGAATATGTGACAGCATCAAATGATATTATTGAAACTTTCTCCCGCTCCAGGGTGTCTAATGATATTAGAAATGTTCAATTATCATGCTTGTCTGCTTGGACGAAACTGGTTTTGGTTATAGTCAATGATACTGAGCTTTCACCTGGAGAACGTTCAACGTTTATTTTAGAAACATTCCAAACAATAATTCCAAAGCTCATGGGTTACTCAGGTTCAGACGTTTCGTTTAGCGAACTTTTGGCCTCGTTAGCTGTATCCTTATACAAGGTATACCAAGAGGATATGAAAAAGATTGGAGAGAAACATTCGAAAGAACTTACAGTTGGTTCAGAATATGACCGGACACATTCTCTGTTCAGAACGGCATTGGGCTCTCTACAAACGCCACTGAGTACAGCTGAGCTTAGGGCCGATCTATATATTCTGTGTTACCAGTATTTGAAGTCATGCATCGACCACAACTCTCGGCAGTTGCTGGCACAGAATGCACAAGTCATTAGAGCATCAGGTGATAAGCTATTGGAGATTGTTTGTTCGGATGCAATTTCAGGGCATGGTGTTCCACGGTTAACTTCCCTTGTCTTTCTGGAAGTACTAAGTCTACTGTCTGCTTCTACCGGTTCATCGTTCGTACTAGATGGCCTCGTTAGATACAATCTGCTTTTGTTACTTATCCAGTCCATTAAGAGGACTGATGACGAGCTCATGAATAAGCAACATATGACAGATGGAGAGCTTTTCTATGAAATTAACGTATTTAAAGCTACACTTGGGTTTCTCCTTCAAGTTGCTCAAACCCGGTCTGGCGCAAACCAATTGCTACAATGCGGTTTCTTCAAAGTTCTCAATTCATGCCAGTTCCTTAATATCGATCCTGATGTTGGTATCGGTGGACGTCGCCCAAATGAATCGGAGGTCCAGACAAACTTCTATGAACTTCTAATACCAGTCTTTCAAGTTATTTCCGCAATATTGCTCTCCATGGGTTCAGAAAATGAGCCGGTTATATTACGAGTTACGAAATTCCTTGATGACCATCAGCAGCTAACCGTCGCAATCCTCAAAAAAGACATACTACAAAGACCTGAAGCGGAAACCAAACTACACGAATTGGTAAAGCTCCTGGTTCTACTAATTTCTCTAACTGACTACGTTCCATCTAAATAACTCTAATGTACGAATTTAACTGTTTTATTGGTAAATATGCATATTATATCAAAGCTATCTATGATTTTAACACATTAGCATCTCTCCTTGTGTGCAATGTGTGTATGGTCTACTCTTGAAATGGCGCATTTATATCAAAACATCTCGGTTCCTCATTGTACTAAGCAACAAATCAAACGGTAAATATATTAAAACTATCGACGATGAGACCTCATAAACTCAGATGAGGAGTCTAGGACATGACTTCGAGTTTGGGCTTCAAGAGTTTGAATTTGATCAAGTTTCTCCTGAAGATAAGTTGTGTTAGAATCGATCCATTGCAGCGAAGAAAGATGGGAGTTTAGGATTTTGACAATTTGTGTTAACGCATCATCTTCCTTTGCATGATTCAAATCATTGGAAACCTTGTTGATTTCTTCAATGACACTGGAGAGATTACTTCCCATGTTTTCTAGCTTCTCATTTAAGTCCTCAGCCAAACGATATGCTTTCTCACGGTCCTGGTCAACTGGCTGTAGTCCTTCTGGACCAGTGAGGTTGGTGAGAAATTCAGATGCCTGCTTTTCATAGCCTTCTAGCAGGCCCTCCAAGTCATCTTGTTGTTTACCAACATACTGTAGAAGTTGGTCAATTTTACCTTGGTTCTGTTCAGCTTGGACGACTTGATTGTATAGGTCTGAGATCTTTTCACCATTCTCCACCAAGACCCGATCCCATGCCGCAATGTTAGTGGCCTGTGCCTGGAACTCAGAAGTATTTTTGGCCAATGCAGATGTCCATTTCGCAATAATGTCTTCAAATGACTTGTTCTTGAGGTATGCTGAAGGCGCGATGTCCTTAATGTTGGCGGCTGCCGTCTTAGAATCTGTTGGTTTTGTCTCGTCCTTCTTTTCTCCTCCACTAGTGGGAGCATCGAAAAGGGGCTTGGTCGTGTCTTTGGAGGCGTCTTTCTTGTCTTCGGTCTTTTGGCCAAATAGACCGCCGCTAGTGCCCTGATCTTTCTTTTCCTCCGTCTTTTGGCCAAATAGACCCCCGCTTGCGGGCTGCTCTTTCTTCTCCTCCGTCTTTTGCCCAAACAGACCCCCGCTTGCGGGCTGATCTTTCTTCTCCTCCGTCTTTTGGCCAAATAGACCTCCGCTTGCGGGTTGGTCTTTTTTATCTTCTGATTTCTGACCAAAGAGGCCACCACTGGACTGTTGGTCCTTCTTCTCTTCCGGCTTTTGACCAAAGAGACCGCCGGCAGCTGAATTATCTGCTGGCTTTTGACCAAAGAGACCTCCGCTTGTAGGTTGGTTTTTCTTATCATCTGTTTTTTGACCAAATAATGTACTAGGTTGGTTATCTTTCTTTTCAGCCTGATTTGAGCCAAAGTTGAACAATCCACCACTGGCGGCAGGTTGATCCTTCTTGTCCTCAGTTTTTTGAGCGAAAGAAAAGCCTCCACTTGGCTGGTCCTTTTTGTCTTCAGTCTTTGCGCCAAACAGGCCGCCGCCTGTACCAGATTGATCATTGTTTTCTGTCTTTTGGCCGAACAGACCGCCACCAGTATTAGCAGTAGTACCAAACGTTGGCTTGTTTTCCTTTTTATCATCCGGCTTTCCAAAAAGACCACCGCCACTAGCACCAGCTCCAAACAATCCGCCACTTGCTGGCTGCTGATCCTTTTTATCTTCAGTCTTTTGACCAAATAGCGACCCACCACTGCTAGTGGCAGCTAAGCCGCCAAAACCAGATCCAGCCGTTGTTGTGGTCGACTTAGAATCAGCGGAGGCATTAGTTCCAAAACCTGAGAAACTTGGTGTTGTCGACCCCTTATTGTCATTATTAGTACCGCCAAAACTAAACCCTCCGCTTGGTTTAGACGCTGGCGTTGTACTGATGTTTCCAAACAAGCTCTTGCCTTCATTGCTTCCGCTGGTACCAAAAATACCGCCACTTGAACTGCTGCTCGTAGTAGTCGTGTTATTGCTCTGGCCAAAGCTAAAGCCTCCACCTGTAGACCCATTGTTGGCACTTCCAAACAACCCTCCGCCGCTAGGATTTCCTGCAGGTGTCGTTGACGCGCCTCCAAAAGAGAACGCCGGCTTCGGCGTACCTAAAAAGTTAGCATTCATCATATACGGAACATGTTCATATTTCTCCACTCACTCGACCCACTGTTCGAGGCGCTGTTATTATTGTTCTGTCCAAACATTCCTCCGGCGTGTTGTACACAGATCCTTCAAGTGGGCCTCATTTTTCTCCCACCCAGTTTGGACAATCCCAAACCCAAACCCTAAACCTCAGCCATACATGAACGACTATCGCAAGACAATTGGGCCGGTTTTGACGGTGCGGAGGGTTCAAGAGAATAAAGAGGGGTAGATCCTGTCTGAAGCTGCTGAACTCGCTTCCAAGTATGCCTTCTGTTCTGGTAGGTTAGCCTTAGCAACCGTTATTCTTGGTCCTATGGTCACGTGATACACAAAGTAAAATCAATCTGAATACAGAAAGGAACAAAATAAACCGAAATGTGAATTGGGCCTATATTGGGAACTCACCATGATGGTTGCTCATTCTGTGTTAGCCGATTGCGAATAGGTGGATGGAGTAATGCTAGGGAAAGGACCCATCAATTCTGGATATCGATCCTCAATTCTACAACTTTGGTATAATTCCAGGGTGCTTTCACCATATCAGGAAATTAGACACTTGTTATCCACTTAGACCATTCAGATCAGAGAAGAATAGTTTGCCGTGATTGAATGAATAATTCAATATATACGTTGCCATGGCAACCGAAGGATACGTGAAATCTTTGAAAAGCTGCAAATAGGTTGACAACAATGTAATTCACTTTTGCTCGGGCAGATGCAAGCTTTGCAATAGCTAGATGTGTGGTACATATAAAGGGTTATCTAGCTTATTGAATTGACCACTATTGCGCAGAAAAAGCCATCAACACACAGAACCTGCTTAAACAGATTGTTAAAGAACGAATTGGCATCGAGAGACGAGTCTAACATGATATTCACAAGAAAATATTACCACTATCAATAATTACAGAGCAAGGACACAACTAGAGCCACTCGTCAAGGAGCCAATGATATGGTGAATTTCATACGATAACGATTCGGGCGAAAATATTACGTAGTGTGCTGAGAAGTACGCGGCGGGGAATTTTCGTTGGGTAATCTGCGCGACGCGCAGACCCCTCTAGTGTGGTATATATACTGGAGCCTCGTAATCATCACCTTGTTTGTTATTTATATATAAAGTCCTATTGCTAGAACTATGTCCACCTCCAAGTTGATTCTTGTTAGACACGGTCAATCTGACTGGAACGAAAAGAACCTTTTTACGGGCTGGGTTGATGTGAAGCTCTCTGAGACCGGTATCAAGGAGGCTAAGCGTGCCGGCCAGCTTCTGAAGGAATCTGGTCTCAAGCCAGTCAAGCTGTACACTTCCCGTTTGGCTCGAGCAATTCAAACTGCAAACATCTGTCTCGATGAAGCCGACCGCCTCTGGATTGACACTGTGCGCAACTGGAGATTGAATGAACGTCATTACGGAGACCTTCAAGGCAAGGACAAGGCTGAGACCTTGAAGACTTACGGTGAGGAGCAGTTCATGACTTGGAGACGATCTTACGACGTTCCTCCACCTCCAATTGCTGATGACAGCAAGTACTCCCAGGTCAATGACGAGAGATACAAGCTTATTCCAAAGGAGTTTGTTCCAAAGACCGAATCCTTGAAATTGGTCATTGACCGTTTGCTTCCATTCTGGGAGTCCGATATTGCCAAGGATCTTCTCGAAGGCAAGACTGTTATTGTCGTTGCCCACGGTAACTCCTTGAGAGCTCTTGTCAAGCACTTGGATCACATTTCTGACGATGAGATCTCCAAACTCAACATCCCAACTGGTATCCCATTGGTGTACGAGCTTGATTCTAACCTCAAGCCAGTTAAGAAGGCCGAATACTTGGATCCAGAAGCTGCTGCTGCCGGTGCCGCCGCTGTTGCTGCCCAAGGTTCCAAGAAATAAAGCAATAAATAAATATGATTAACAAAATTACATAACCAAGTCCTTCCCGTCTCCGGAATGTCAGACTAAACCTATATTATCAAATAAAAATGGCAGATAAAAGAATCAAATGCAAGAGGGAGTTAATCCGAAGCATTTTTTCCGTTTTTCCGGGATCGGACCTTTTTAGGCCGATAGAACTTGAGGAGAAGCGAGGACACGACAACCGAGACGGATGACAGCGCCATTGCCAACGATGCCCAGACGGGATCTAGACGAGAGTTGTTGTAGGGGTAGATTACGCCGGCGGCAACTGGAATTCCGATGCAGTTGTAGATGAGAGCCCAGAAAAAGTTGAATTTGACCCTGTTGAAAACCACTCTGGAGATTTCAAGTAGGATTAGAATGGAATTGAGGTCAGATTTGAGAAGAACGAATTCTGCAGACGATAGAGCAATGTCGGAACCTGAGCCAATGGCAATACCAACGTCTGCCATAGTTAGTGACGGGGCGTCATTAACTCCGTCGCCAACCATCGCTACTATTGCTCGAGAGTATCCCTTCTTGGAGTTGCCAGATTTCTGGAGCCATTGGATCTTGTCGGATTTCTCCTGTGGAAGAACTTCAGATATCACATGGTCCGTAGGGATGGATACTTGTTGAGCCACTGCTTTGGCAGTGGTTTCATTATCACCAGAAATAAGCCAGCAATCAATGCCCCGTCTAGTCAGCTCTTCAACGACCGCTTTGCTTTCATCGCGAATCTTGTCAGCAGCAGAAAGTGCCAAGTGAACCGACACAGTGCCATCTTCTTCATTCTTGAGAGCGAGGAGAATGACCGATTTTCCCTGTGTTTTCCAGCTATGGATCTTCTCACGCAAGTCATCAGTCACCTGGGCTCCACTTTCCTTCATGAACTTTTCATTTCCAATGAATGCTTCAGAGAATCCATTAGATGCGTCTTTGAATTTGCCCTTGACTCCGCGACCAGATACTTCCGAGGCGCCATTTATCCAGTTTTCGTTAGCATCTGTGATAGCGTCTTCACAATAATTACGCACAGCAGTTGCTAAGGGATGGCTAGAGTTAAGCTCCAAATCACGAATGATGTGGAGCAGTCGTTTTCGATCAACCGATGATGTGACCTCTTCATCAACAACTTTTGGTTCTCCACCCTCTGTCAATGTGCCGGTTTTGTCAAAACAAACAATGTTGACATTGGAGCCTTCCTGAAATGCTTCACCACCTCCTCTAGCTAGAACTCCGTACTTTGCAGCTAGACCGGAACCCATATAAAGTGCTGTGGGCGCAGCAAGACCAATTCCACATGGGCATGCTATGACGAACACTGCAATTGCAAATTGAAGAGACCAAATTGTCCAGCCGCCAATGGCAATATCGAGATAACTATCCGGCAAAGCTCCAGAAAGCCCCAATGAGAGCCAAATGATCCAAGTAATAACAGCCAAGAATGTGACTACAGGCACAAAAATGCCAGTTATTCTCTGAGCCACACGTTCAACCGGTGCTCGATGTAGCTGGCCCTCTTTGACCACTGCAACAATGTTGTCCAATAAGGACTCGCCCTCAATTGCTGTAATTTTTACTACCACAGCTCTACCTCCATTGTTCACAGTACCAGCGTAGACCTGATCGCCAACACCATGTTTCACGGGCATGCTTTCGCCTGTCAACGCACTTTCATCGAAACTTGTTTCACCGTCAAAAACGATGCCGTCTACAGCACAAGCCATCCCAGGCTGTACTCTGACGAAATCACCCACTTCAACTAAGTCCACGGAAACCGTCTTATCGTCGCCAAAGCTTCTATTTTCCAAGTCAAACTCTTCAACCAGCTGTACGGTGCTTGGGCGTAAATTGCCTAGCAGCGAAACTGCCGATGCAGTGCGAGATTTGGAAATGGAATCTAGCAAACGACCAATAAGTAAGAAAAACGTCAGGAACACGACAGAATCGAAAAAGGTTGTTGTAAAGCCCTCAGCCTGTGGGTGGGTTCGTGCACTCAAAATTAGCAGGGCAATACTTGCAAAATATGCAATAGACGTACCTAGAGACATGAGTAAATTCATGGAACCAAACTTAAACAACCTTCGCGTCCATGGCACTCCAGTCCTCCATAAACTGGAAACCTCTTTGAAAGCCTTGACGTGGAACAGATCATCAGCAAAGAAGTATACCGGGGTGGCCAAGAAGAAGTTGGCCCATGTTACACGACTAACCGCACCAACCCACATTGGCTCATGTAAGTAGTGTCGAAATTGGTTGTCCTTCGGTAGTAAGCTCATACCGACAATCCCGAGAATGAATGTGGGAATTGCTACCAAAAATGTCAAAATGAGACGCAAAATAATCTTCTTCTGTTCCTTCTTGGTCATAAGCATGGATCTTTCCTCCAGACTCATTGGATGAACAATCTCCGTCTCGAATTGTGGGGAAATTTCCTTGATCTGATCAAGCACCCGTCGAATTGTGATATTTGGAGGGTCTGGGACGTAGGTAAATTTGATATAAGGATTATCAAGCGATATTGGATCATCAATCACAATACTGTCACCATACTTTAATAGCACGTTATTAATATTCTCTGGACAATGTCTAAAAAATGAAGACAGTTAGTATTCCATGTCACAAAAAGCAAAATTGAAGCTTCATCACTTACTCGCAGAACATGCCGGCAACCTGTAGGTTAACTGTTCGGGAACGCTTGACGATTGTAGCGTGTCGCACTTCCGTGACTTCCACCTGGTCGTAGTCAAAGCCGCAATCCTCAATTGTTTCTTTAAGTTTATCCGTCTGGTTCACGTCATTAATGATTATAGTGGCTGAATTGGACAGAAGGTCGATTTTGACGGATTCCACAAATGAAAGGGGCTCCACCTGCTGGGTGATGGAATTGATACACGATGAACAGGTCATACCACCGATGGAAGCCACAACCTTCCAGCAGCGAGATGACTGAACCGGGAGCAATTCAACCAGTTCGCAGGTAAACCCAGTGTCCTTGATGACTTCCTGGATCTGGTTTGCTAGACGTTTGTCGTTTATCACGGCAACCGCAGACGCATTCATCAGGTCTACAGCAAAATCCAACAACTGAGGGAATTCCGAAGTGACGACCGAGGTAATTGAATTAGAACATGAGGCACAGCTCATTCCTCCAATGGAAAATTGCACTCGGTACTCCTCCACTCGCTGTTCGTCGTCAGGAGTTAGCGTGGTTACATTAGACAATTCAGTGCCCGAGGTCTCCTTTTCAAGGGAGTTTCCGCCACTGCCCCCAATCACACTCTTCAGACTTTTGTGGTTTTTCTTTGACTTCTTTTTCTGGCATTCTTTACACACGCGTTTGTGCGTCTTGGACTTTTTCCAGTTACTAACCAGCTTGTCGAACCATCCTTCGGTCAAGTCAGTATCGTCAATCGAGACTAACTTGAAACCATTCTCAACTAGCTTCTTGGACAATACTTGTCTGTCCAAGAACCCGTCATCCGGCAGAAACACCGTTGCCGTTTTTTCCTCAATAGAGATCTGCGATCCGAGCAGGGATGGCAGCACCTCCGTAAGCACTGATCGGATCTTCTCAACGCAGGAATCACAATGTATATCGTCGATCGTTAGAATGTATCGCCTCATTTTAATATCAATCTCTTTTTTTTTTTTACAGGCCCCAAACCTGCGTCCATCAGGGTCCTTATATAGATATGGTTATCTCGGTGCGATATTTTAGCTTAATTGAGCCGCACCTCGCTATAACCACTCAGCCGGTTACCCGGCTTCGCACAATCCGCTCAATTGTCTTCTTCTGGTCTTTTGAACCCAAGGAAGAAGCACCGGAATCTTCTCGAAGCTGGAATGTCTTGTTGCGAAACATGGGATTGGTCAGGGTTGATAATATCTCGTTTAGACCGATGCGGAGACAGCGGCATGCATAGGGCCATGCCTCATTACTTTGGGGAAGTTCTAAAATTGCCGAAATAGGTATAGTGCGTGTGGAAGAAGCAGAATAATGTGGGGATGGTATTCGTTTCAGGATATGGTAGACCTAGTCATGCTATTCCAACGACAGAAGGAAGATTTAAGAGCTTTCACTGATTATTGGACCAAAGATGGACTGTACAAGCAAGTTGACTTTGAAAAATATTTTGACTTTGACTCGCCATTGATGAGGACGGCGGTGACTCTGATTTATTTGTGGCTGAGGGAGGGCAACCCCAAAAAGAGTCGTGTACCCGTAGTGCTCTCGAATACGGATTTGGCATTAGCGGCCAAAGGCAAGCTTGCAGCCCTACCAGTAAAAGTGCAATTTGACAAATCCACCATGTGCTGGAATCTGCCGCCACCATTTTATGCGAATAACAAGACCACAGAGAAAAGATTGGCGCTTCCCTGGAACGAACTGATTGGCGTGATCATGCTTCTTGCCTTATACCCCGCCTTCCCTAGGGGCTACGAAATGACCTGCTTCTGTCCAGCGATCCTTCCACTCCCCATTGAGCTATGTCAACTGATACTTGACTGTAAACGGCCTAGACGATGTGTCAATGCGCCCGCTCCGGAAATGGCATTTCGCAAAGTGACGTCCAGCTGTTACTGGGACCGCCACAATCTGCCCAGAGGACCCGACTCGTACTCCTTTTACACGTATCAGCCAAAGAACGTCGACCAGCTTGTGCGCCTCATGCGCCTCCACCGCCACAAGTATTTAAAAAGTGGCGTTGAGACGTTGGGGGCGTTTCTTGGCACGTATCAGCGTAGCGGGTTGTTGGAAACAAGCTACGAGCTAATAGAAGGCGAATTAAATCTCGTTAAATAAAGAGTTAGAGATGCGAACGAAGAAAGTTGTTGTTCATTACATTACGGTACGCTGGGTTTGCCACTAGAAGAATGGTCTTGCTCATCGTCAACTCCGTGGGTTTTATAGTTTGTGAGGTTTCGGCAGGACCTCATGGTAGCAGTATGGCCGTCTTCCATTAGCGTGATCAATTTGAACGAATCTTGAGGGTCCAGTTTGACTCCCGTTTGATGGCACCCACAGCTTGTCGCTTTTTGTCGGGACTTGTTCACGTGGGGGAGCTTCGCTTTTAGCGACTTTTTCATGTCGCCTAGTAGACGGCTATGTTTAAGCATTTCAGACGGCTGTGCGTGGAACAGAATGTGCCCTCTGCGACGGACGTTGCCGGAACACTTCGTTTCATCTGACGACGTATTTCGTTCTTCACCCTCAGCCAGAAAGCGCAGCATTCTGTGGACGTTGTTTTCCGCATCATCGTAATATGGAGACAGTTCGGCAATAGATTCTTCGAATAATTCTTTGTCAAGAGTTGGTGTGGCTCCCGGTGTCCGTGACTGTTCCTCGTTTCCATTTTCCGTGCGCAATTTGAAGCAGAACAACCTCATCCTAGCGACTCTCGAGTAGAAATAAGGCCCTTCAGTATACGAGCTGTGGTTAAGCTTACTGTTTGATTATGTTTAGGAAGTTTATTAGTATTGGCTCTATGGGTGAATGAACTATAAATTATGAGTGTTCACGCCTTTCTAAATCCCTCATCGAGGTCACTTACGCGTTACATGAACTGTTCAGCGAGTTCTCGTATATATATAAGACTAAGATCTGGGCTCTACTAAAAGAACACATATTATACATCATCACTTACCTCGTTATATATACAATGCCCAATGAGCCAACGGTAAAGCTGCTTATGGCACATATATATGAAAATAGAAAGGACTTCACTTTTCATACAGAGTTACGCTTCCCAATAGAGGCAACTATATGGATCTTATATCGCATTGTGTGTATCTCAGCCAGTCTGGGCTTCGAGTTCAGAAGCCCAAAACAAGATCGATATCAGCCTACATCTCAGCCAGGTTGAACTTCGAGCTCAAAATCCTCGAAACGAGACAATTGCTACGAAAGCCAACATATTCTGCGGAAAAAGGGTTGGCCCGCGGGGAAATATTGATCCATCCATAGGAGGGGCCAAGCCGCAACTCCGGCGGCAAAGTTTGATTTGCCTCGAGGCTTCTTCAAGAAAATTAGACATTATTAGACAAACCACCCCGTACACACACACAAGCCTACGGTGTGTAAGAGACCAATGAACTGTTTGCTCGAACTATTCCTCTTCACACTGGTGGGGTCGAGGGCGAATGACTAGCATCCCTTGAGCACCTGGACCTGACTTCCCAATCGGGCATGATAAGCTCATTGCCCCACCTCTATATTAGGAACTATGACCCGTTATCGAAACTATAAATACTGGTCGAGTTCCCGCTAACAAAAAGCTAAATACGCACTATGCCTAACGAGCTTCTTCATACTCTCTCTTGGTGGACGGATCCAAAGATCTTTGAGCTTGAGAAACGATCTGTTCTGTTCAAGTCGTGGATCTACATAACCCACGCTGGCCGGTTTAACAAGTCTGGCGATTATTTGAGCTTTTCTGTCGCTGGTCTGAACTTTTTCCTGATCAAAAACAAGTCTGGGACCATCAACGCCTTCCATAATGTCTGCCGTCATCGGGCTTATCCTGTGGTAAGGAAAGAGGCCGGTACTTCGATCATTCTAGGCTGCAAATATCATGGATGGAGCTATAATACGGATGGCGCTCTCACTAAAGCCCCTCAATTTGAGAATGTCAAGGGATTTGACAAGTCTCAGAATGGTCTTTATAAAATTAGAACTCACGTCACCAATCAGGGCCTGGTGTTCATCAACTTTGACTCTTCTGACGCCGGTCCTGCCCCTCTTGACTCGTTTTTTCCAGGACTTGACCAGCAATTGGGCCAATTAGACCTATCTGACTATGAGCTCTATACAACATTTAGCCTTGATGGCCATTTCAATTGGAAGAATCTCATGGATGGGCCAACTACAGCCCGGTCCAAGTCCTTCAGTATTCCTACAGCGGAAAATGTCCAAGAGCACACAAATTGGGCAAAATCCTCTGCAAAGCTCGTTAATTCAAATGGCCCCGATCTTGATGGCTCCTGGTTTTATCTGTTCCCCACGAGTGGAATCAACTGCTACGGCCCTGGTTGGTACTCGATCCGGGTGCTTCCAATTGCACCAAACAAAACGACACTCCAATATGATGTATACAAAAAGAAGGGAACATCCGACGACCAATTTGAACCATTTGTGGAGGCCGTAAAGAGGATCGAACAAGAAGATGTTGATCTATGTGAAGCTGCCTACACCAACCTCAGATCGGCAGAAGCTGACCCGCAGTCCCTCGGATACTACAGTCGAGTAAAGGAGATGGTCGTCGACCATTACGAGCAGGAAAAGAAGGCTGGCCATGATATCAACCCTGCATTCCTAGGCAGCCAGTCATCTAGTGAAGCCGGCCAGATGCTTGACAAGATATGTCAAGAACTTGAATGTGGGTCTGGACCAGAAAACCCCATTCTGGCATGGTAATAAGTTAATAGTAACTACTAGCTCAGAACTTTGGTTTTTTTTTTTTTACCACTATAGCTGTTTGAGCATCCAAAGCACCCCTGCCTGTGTGGGAAATCTCCTGCAATAACACTACAGAAGGGTTGAAAAGAGAGAAAAAAAAAAGAAAAAAAATAACAGCCGATAAACTACTAGTTCTTCTCTGAGAGGAAAGAAAATATAAACAAAGTGAAAGCTCATCATTGACAAATAACCATTACATCTTTGGGAAAGACATGTGGATAGACTTTTCCTGGGTGTAGATTTCGATACCAGCGTTACCAAGTTCTCTGCCAATACCAGAGCTCTTGTAACCGCCGAATGGAACTCTTGGATCTGGGGCAGTGTCAGTGTTGATCCAAACCTGACCAGATTGAAGTTCAAGAGATACCCGCTGAGCCTTACCCAGATCACTAGTGAAAATAGATGCACCAAGACCATAAGCAGTGTCATTTGCGCGCTCAACGGCTTCCTCCTCAGTGGAGAACTTGGCGACAGCGCCAACAGGACCGAAAATCTCCTCTCTCATGATCTTCATATCATCCTTAACACCAGTGAAGAGAGTTGGCTCAACGTAGTAACCATCCTTCAACTTGTCAACCTTGTTGCCACCAAAAGCGACATTACCACCTTCGCTCTTGCCAGACTCAATGTATTCTAGAATCTTGTTTTGTTGAATGTCAGAAATCTGAGGACCATGGAAAGCGCCCTTTTCGAAGGGAAGGGCGATCTTGGATTCGGCAAGAACCTTTTGCTTGAAGGCCTCGACGAACTTGTCATGAACCTTCTCATGGACAAAGTATCTGGACATAGCAGTGCAGGTTTGTCCCTGGTTGGCCATCAAAGATCCATGAGCAGCTCTAACAGCGAGATCAATGTCGGCATCCTCAAAGACAATCATTGGACTCTTACCACCGCACTCAAGAGTAATCTGCTTCATGTTGGAGGCAGCAAGCTTCATAATTTGCTTACCAGTGGCAGTTGATCCAGTGAATGCAATCTTATCAACATCCATGTGCGAAGCAAGGGCAGCGCCAGCAACACGGCCAAGACCGTTGATGATGTTGATCACACCTGGTGGGAAGCCAGCCTCTTGAACGAGCTTGGCAAAGTACAACATGGAGAGTGGGGTGTTCTCAGCCAATTTGAGAACAATGGCATTACCAGCAGTCACAGCTGGGGCCACTTTCCAAGCCGCCATCAAGAAAGGATAGTTCCATGGAATGATCTGACCGCAAACACCAAGAGGCTCTCTAATGGTGTAGCACAGTTTGTCACCGGTGGGCTCCATGGTCTTGCCTTCAATTTTATCGGCATAGCCGGCATAGTATCGGAAGCACATCAATGCTCCCTGGATATTTGGAAGAGCTTGGGCGTCATAAGCCTTACCGCCGTCCCAGGCCTCAATGGTAGCAATGAGCTTCATATCTCGCTCAATCAAATCAGCCAATTTGTTAAGAAGAGCAGAACGCTTGAAACATGGAGTCTTCCTCCATCCCTTAAATGCCTTTCTGGCAGCCTTGACGGCCTTGTCAACGTCCTCCTCACTGGCACTCTGAACCGCGCAGATGGTGTCAGCAGTAGAAGGATCAAAGACGTCGAAAGAATCGCCGCCCTTAGCCTCAACAAACTCATTGTTGATGAACAGTCCAAGTGGCTGGGTG
The DNA here is from genome assembly GCA_030585065.1 of Blastobotrys persicus. Classification (NCBI taxonomy): domain Eukaryota; kingdom Fungi; phylum Ascomycota; class Dipodascomycetes; order Dipodascales; family Trichomonascaceae; genus Blastobotrys; species Blastobotrys persicus. The sequence goes on from JAJMBO010000043.1 coordinate 58,968, forward strand.
TATTCAACCCCAGAGGGTGCCTTAAGCTTAGCTTCCAATTTTGACATACTTTAGGAAAACGGTGTGGAGGAAGTTGGAGACATGTGCGAGAGGGGACATATTTATAACCGCCGAAACGGACAGAATTATCCGCTCGACCTCCGCTGTTCATTTCGTGCTTACTAAAGGTACTTCCCAATTGGGAAGTTCCACCCGGAACTAAAAACAACGCACAGATGTACCTTCGCTGCACATCAAAACTTACAGCAGTTTTTCGAGCCAATGGGTCATGTATTTTGTCTGATTGAATCAGCTTTTCAGGAGTTGGTGGAGTAGTTCAGAATGGTTCGGATTCAAGGGAGTGAACCGCGGCTGTACTAATTTGTGCTGCTTAAGATGAACACGGGGCGAATTGTTGGGACCCAACGAGGAAATCTCTATGCACACGGTTTGTATATGATCATAGATTATACTCAATTGGCGAATAGTTAACGGTGAATTGAAGAAGGACCAGTTTGTACCATCAGAAAGATAGTCGTGACCTGATCGACAGCGATTGTAAAGAAATTGCAGGCAATAACTATGAGCCGACATACATGGACTATCTAGTTAATTGCTACAGACATTCCAGCCTGTATGAATGCTGACCTGTGCTCTATTCAGACCGACCTTCGACTTCCCCGCTTCAGTGCGGAGAATTATTTTGGGCCGGAGCGATGTATTCCTGCCATTTGCTTTCAAATGGCAGGAAAGTGCCAATTACCATGACTTTTTCGGGGATCAGCTATAGCCGTCAGCCTTTGAAAAAGTCGTTGCAATGGGTTTGTGCTCACGAGTTTCTTCCCCGTACTATTTTCCATCCGCGGAATTAGTGGAAGAAGACTGATTAGCCCCCGCACTCAGCCGCATCGTCGATCATCCTTCCCTTGAACCGGTCTGAGCTCGGTAAGTCAGAGCAATGGTTTTTCGCCTGTAGAAAGAGACAAGGATAACACTATAGTGATTAACACATACTTGTTACATCTGCTATGATATTTTCGAAACTACTTTCTTCAACCGTGGGGTGCCACAGAACCATGAATGGAATATAACGTGAAAGCTTCTATTAGGTCTAGTGTACAACGATAAAAAAACAAAACGAGTTATGCAAAGGATTATAAATCTGCTTTTGACTTGGCCTGGCCACCTGGAAGAATGACCACATATTCGATATACAGGTTTCCATATTCGCCTGGGTGGTCCCTAATTGGCATGCCGAAGCCCTTGACCAGCTCGACTTCGCCATTTGCCACTGCAACACCAGCCGGTCGCTTTAGCTTGACATCGGATTCCCCATCTAGAAATGGGATTGTTCGTGTCCAGCCGCCCTTCAATGCTTCCCGCGCACTCAACACTTCTGTTCTGAACAGATGCTGCCCACGACGTCGATAGCCCATGTTATCATCGCGAGATTCAGAAACACGCACAATCAGATCACCAGCTTCCCAGTCAGGCGACTGGTCAGCCTCACCAGGGATTCGGTGGTCAAAGCGTTTCGGACTGCCCGGTTCCACATACACGTGGTATGTCCTGTCTTCCCGAATCACTTTGGTTCCGCCACAAACCTTGCATGGATGCGTAATTACCCTTCCGCGCCCACCGCATTGTTCGCATTGAGTCTGGATCTGTTGGAACATGCCGGGCGCCAGTTGATGGCGGATCACCTTCATTCCGCTTCCTTGGCATGAAGAACAAACGTGCTCCTGGCCGTCTGCTGAACCTGAACCATCACATTCATCGCACACACCTTGCAAGTTGAGTGACAGATCAATGGTGCCTCCATTGTACGCCTGTTTCAGGCTGCATTGGATGTGGGTTTCCGTGTCGGGTCCGCGCGGTACGCCACGATTAAAGCCACCACCGCCACCACCTCCGAAGAATTGCTGAAAAATGTCGAATGCGTTTCTCATTGGTTGTCTCCCGCCACCGTGTCCGGCTCCATTCTTCAACCCTTCTTCTCCAAACTTGTCATAGATCGCCCGCTGCTCCTTATCAGATAATACTTCGTATGCTCCAGCAATCTCAACAAACTTCTGGGCAGCCTCCTCGTTCCCAGGGTTCTTGTCCGGATGATATTCTCGACTGAGCTTTCTATATGCCTTTTTAATCTCCTTATCGCTGGCAGACCGTGACACTCCTAAAATCTATTTCAATTGTCAGCCAAATACTCTCCTCTCGCTCACAAAACCCCACATACCTTGTAATAGTCTGCGCCAGCAGCACACAGCTGCAATAACAGGCACAGCGCAATCACAGCTATCAGACCAACCCGAACCATCGCTATCTATTCTTCTTCCTACGTGTTAATAAACGTTGACGTTTTATTCCCATCGGCCGCCCGGGCCGCCGTTCTTCACCGGCGTTTCTTTACCCCAGACTTCAAATAATACAGCGAGTAGTTTTATTGCAATGTTACCAACCATTGCACTTGTATCAAGACTCTGGACTTCTCTTAAGGACAGTCTCTCTTATAGTGTCCGTTCTTTTTGCACAGGAAGCACTGTACATGAGAAAGTTAGTTGGTATTATTTCCATGTTTGAGGCCCTGTTCATTCTCGTTTACGACCGGCAAATACCTTTTCTTCCGATTGGTCACTCAAGAACGTAAAAACGGCTCTAGTTTCCGGGGTTGCAAATCGAGCTCGTTGTAAGCTCATGATACAATGCCTCATGGTTGTTTCTCAAACCTACCATCAACAATTGATACTTGGGAGAATCTCTTCAACGTAGCGACCCTATCTTTTGGCCATATCCAAGCCGTGATTCCATATCTGCCATCTAGTCCGCCAATAACATCTTGCACTGTTTCGAACAGTGCTTGCCGTTCAGTCTTATTCACTCTGTCCACAGTTACAGACAAAATGAACTCGGGAGATAGCTGACCTGCCTCTCTATAGCCATCAATGTCATCTCTGACCTTATACTTCAATAGTGTTCAAAGCATTGTCTGACGTTCAAACACCAAGGCTCGATCCTCCTCTGTATCTTTATGATCAACCTTCTATCTGTGCGAATCAGACCAAGGATACATTAGAGTAATCATCCTCAATCTTCACGTCATACCTGGCATTGAAGAGTTATTTTACTTGAGAAATCCACTAATCGACATTTGAATAATCTCCCTTAAGGATCGTGCGGAATTGAGCAACTGCTAATTGATCTGTAGGAGCAGCGCTATCACGTGAATTGGAATGTTGCCAACCATGGTACTTGTATGACAGGACTTTTTAATAACAGACTTATTGGATGAAGTAAAGCTATATAAATGAATGATTAGAATAAAAAGCAGCATTTACAGTAAACATAGCTCGGATAAGACCGTGAGCCAGAAAGATGGAGACACAATTCAATTCATATTGAGTCAATTCTTCCAGCTTCCATATTTACCCGGCACACCGGATCCCGATGCCAACAATTGAAAACGTTGGTGGGAGGGAAGTGAAAAAGGAGGAAGATGCATGAAATAGTCCATTTGTCCCTGTCAAGTAGTGCAAATCACGTACATACGCATTTTTACAATGCGCAGGAGCAGTACTTTGTTTACAGTGAGGAAGAAGCCAAGGAGTCCAATGTGAACCCGCATGTGCTGTTTCGGAGTGGGAAGGCACCAGTGCCACGGAGTTTGATATGGGAGATGAGGGGAGGTTACGGGGGCATGCGAGGCTTCAATCATCCATTATACGATTACGATAAGGACCTGGAAGGAAATGAAGTGGATAATGCTATAATTTGGAACGACAGCAATGTAGAATTGGTCAAGGCCCCGTCTATACCGAGGTCTGAATACCAGACAGCATTGGATCAGGGTCAGCCAGTGCCTAAGCTTGATCCAACCAACACACGATATTGGTCTGACTACCTGCATATATACTATCATCCCAGCTCGCTGCTAACATTGTCTAATTGGGAATATCACCCGACGAAATACCCAAAGGGCCGCACTAGAGGCGCAGGAAAAGTCGAGTTTAAAGACTTTTCAGTGGGAGTGGATCAATATGATGAGCTGAATAGGGATAACGAATACTTGGAAACGAATTTCCGACCAGTGTTGGAGACTTGCGATTCCTTGTCCGGTGTTAGTCTGACTACAGAAATCGATAGTGGTTGGGGTGGATTTAGTTCACAGCTCCTGTCAGAACTAAGAGATGACTATTTACCGAAGACAACAGTTTTCACCTGGGCCTTGTTTGAGTCAGAGTCTAAACTCTCAAGGCAAAGGAACCTATCTCGTATCCGTTCCGTTGCCTCGCTTGTGGAGAACTCCTCTATATTCATACCTATGGGAAAGCCGACGTTGCCGGCAAATTTCTCAAGAACAGTCGATTTTTCAAGCCAATACCATGTCAGCGCTTTACAAAACATTGTGTTCGAGTCCTTCTCACTCTTGTCTAGTCTTCGTCATAGCCATCGGGTGTCCATGCAAGAAATTGCTGATGCCATCCAATGCGGTACCAATCGCAATGTTACTAGTGTCCTCAACGCTGCCATCGGGGATACTGGTCTAATCAGCTTTACACCTGATATATTCAACCCAACCAACTCTACGACACCACATATCTTTTCGAAAGCAGGCCTAATTCGGGAACCGAAAGAAACTCCAAAAGCAGCCCAACCTCAGAATATTCGGGATTTATATTCTAACCCTACTCCTGTACTTCGTATGACCTCTGATGGAATATGGGACTCGTATTTCCAACCGACTAAATTGGTTGAGTCAGGTACCCCAGAAAATTGTCTGACGAAGTTCAAATGTCCAGAGCCTCTGTCAACACCGTCTTCTTTCCCAGTGGGGCTCGTAACTTCGCGGGATTACATATATGCCGACATGGGTGTATCAACCGCTCCGAGAATTGCATTCAAAGACATGGCACAATTTGCCGGCAGATATCCAAACATGGATTTCGATCGTGAAGATCTTAAACAGACTCTCAGTGTACTAGCTGATGAATATCAGTATGGATATGATTCCGATTCCGACCTTGAGAGTGATTAGCTTATGGATGGAGGTAAGGTTTAACCTAAATATGCGAGAATTAGTAGGGCTCCCTGGAAATATAATACTCCTTTCCATCCGCTCAATTCAAACAAAACCCTATCCAAGCTAAAATCCATACGCGCTGCATGACTTTCTTGGATAACTTGCAGCAGCACAAATACGGTCTTATCAATTGTGTTCTAGGTGAACAGCACAACTTTACAGGCAATCGTATAGCCACTCACTCATTCAGTCTAATCGTATTTCCTTAACAAGTAACTCCAGATGCTGTTTCATTCCCTTGAGAAGAACATAATTTTTCCACCATAGCGGGGTGGATCACATAAACAGAACCTATTTAGTCAATGATATTGGTCTAACCCTGACAGTGTCGTCCGCTAGCCAAAAATCTTACCACTCTTCCCCTGATTCCCAGGCCCATGCAACAAATCAAATTCGTATCACGTGACTGAAAAAATTGACCACCGAAGAAAAGACCGGAGGAGGAGATATATACGCAAACTGGATGATATGGGCGGAATACGACCGAATTTGATCACGATAATAGGGACTACAGGGGTGGGGAAGAGTCAGGTAAGACGATCGTTTTTCGCATAGTTTTTCCAAGCTAATGACGATAAGCTGAGTGTAGAAATCGCTAGAGCTCTGAACGGCGAGATCATCAATGGGGATTCGATGCAAATGTATCGGGGCTTGGACAATATTACCAATAAACATCCAATCGAAGAACGAGGAAATATCCCACATCATCTTCTTGGCCACATTGATTGGAAAGAGGAATACAGTGTGAAGCAATTTGAGGAAGAGGCTATAAAATTGATAGACGACATTCATGCCAGGGGAAAAGTTCCAATTCTTGTAGGCGGTACCCATTATTACAATCAGGCGATATTATTCAAAAATTCAACGATTGCATCCTCAACAGCTATTCCTAGCCGACCTTTGACGCAACAGCAAGAAGACATCTTGAATTCACCCTCAAAAGTACTGGAAAAGCTAAAGGCCGTGGATCCGCTAGTTGCACAGAAATTTCATCCGAATGATACTAGAAGATTGCGCAGGGCGTTGGAAATCTATTTTACCACCGATAAAAAGCCGTCTGATATCTACTCTGAACAGAAGGACAGCTCCAACTTGGAGACCCAATTGGCCTCCAGATATAGGTCATTAATTCTGTGGATATGGAGTGAGCAATCTATTCTAGATGCTAGACTTGATTCTAGAGTAGAGGATATGATCAAAAATGGGTTGTATGACGAAGTCAATGAAATGTATAAAGAATATCATTCAGATATAGATTTGGAACGCGGTGTGTGGCAAGTCATTGGGTTCCGTCAATTTCTTCCATGGCTAAAGGGTGAGGAGGAAACTCCTGACAATGGAGTTGCGGCCATGAAGCAAGCTACGAGGAAATATGCAAAGCGCCAAACAAAGTGGATCAAGAAAAAACTGCTATACATGACTAAAGATATACAAACCCGGGAAGATGACAGTATCCATGTGGGCGTACTAGATGCAACTGATCTTAATAGCTGGAAGTCAAAGGTATCTGAGCGAGGTGTGTCTCTTGCAAAGGACTTTCTTAGCAGAAAGCCATTTATGTACGCTTTGGCACCGCAAGGTCTGGAACATTTATTGGAGACACGGACTGAAGAGGAATCGTTTAATCCAAATAAATGGAAACATTTTCCCTGTGATGTATGCGTTGCATCAGACGGCAGCCCACACATCTCAATAGGAGAGGATGCATGGGATATTCACGTTAAAAGTCGGCGTCACAAACAGGCGATGAAGAAACAGAAAAGGCAGCGTGAACTTCAGCAATGGAAAGAAAACAAGAAGCAAGACTGTGAATAATATTCTCTTTTAATTAGGTTGTTGATAAAACTGCTATAGTAGCAGAACTGGTGATGTTGATGTTTAGACAGGGAAGAGGCATGAATAAGGGTTTTAAAGCAGCAAGGTGGTCGAGTGCTAGTATATTTGTTCCATATTTTTAGGAGTCTCATTGTGCATTAATGTCTAAGCTACCATTGACACCGAAAGAAAACGATAGAGAACGATCTATACCATCAATGATTTGCTGAAACCGACTTGTGATTACTACAATTGTGTCTAATGATTGATAGTTACAGAACTGGATTAAGGGAAATAAATTCAGGCCGGTTCCTCGTAACGCACCCAAGAGAGATTAAGCAATACGGAATATGCCAGGATGCCGGCAGAAACTTGAGGCCTTTTTTTTTTTTTTTTTTTTTTTTTTTTTTTTAGCGGTTAGTGGTTTAGTTGTTAAAGTAAAAAATTACTTTTCCTACAATAACTCAAGAAGCAATTTTGCACCCTTGTTGGCCTCTGCCACCTTTTGGAGATCATCGGTATGTCTTTTTAGAGCCTTTTTGAGTTCCTTCTTCTCTTTGTCTTCAAGGTTCTCAAGAAGAGCTACAACAACGAAGGCACCATCACCAGTTGCCCATTCAAGAAGGTGTTCGTTGACGACTGGAAGAAGCATAGATTTGAAATTGAGTTCTGACTCCGGAGTTCTTTCCACCTTCTTTTCTTTGCCATTATAATGCCCTTCTTGAATAAGTGTCCTTAAAGTTCGCGGACTAACTGGTTCATGAATCAAATGATCCTCCTCCGCTGGAGAACCTGTAAATGCCAGTATGACAGCTTCGGCTGCAGCTGTTCGGTCGGTATCGTGACAGTATAGCAACGCTTCGGCTATGAATTGAGATCCAAGATTGTCTTTGAGCAGTTCTGAAGCTTGGTCAACAATTAATTGAAGAACCAATGGAGAAAAGCCCTTATTCAACTCAAGTCGTCGAACCTCATCTTCTTTCTTAGACGTACCTTTCTTGAACTCATCGACAACTGCCAGTCTGTCCATTGTAGGCTTAGTGAAGTACCTCGAGTTGCGTCCCACCAGAGTATAGAGGAAAGGCCTTCGCCCGGATTTAGACGTAAGTAGGTCTGGGAGGTTTTCCTTAAAATCTGGTGTAAAAGCTTTTGTAACCAACACGGTATCATCGACGGTATTAAAGAGAGCTAACATGACATACTGTCCATACTCATCTTGACAACATTTAGACGCAAAACTTCGAAGAGATCTTACAAGGCCCTTTCTCTCCTTGGCTGTGGCCATACTCAACACAATGGATGCAACCTGAGAGCCCTCGTTCGTATGAACCATTTCAGCGAATTGCTCAGTGATTAGATCAATGAAATCTTCACGTTCCGAAGTATTTGGGTCAATATTCTTGACATATTCAAGCATGGCAGCATGGATGATTGTAAACCCGATCGAACCTTTAAGTACAGCCGATTCGATAGTTCCCTTCAAGTTCTTCATCAAAAATGGCCGTTTGTCTGGGTTTTCGGCAATAATATCCTTCAAAGTTCGGGTATCATTTTGGTCCTTGAACACAGCAAATTCAGATCCATAGAACTCTCTGACAATCTGTCGCTTCTGTGCAGCCGTGGAATAATCTCTATACGCGTCTTCAATCACATATGCTCCCTCCTTATGTCTCATCAACTTTCTGAAATTTCCATGCAATTCGTTCAAAACGTCATCTCTGACTTCCTTGGAACCATAGTGAAGGATCTTTACCAAAAGGTATTTGCCATAACTGCTTTTGGCCAACTCAACATAGGAACCCTTCAATGCCTTGGTAATTGCAATTCTCTTTTGCTTGTCGGCATACTTGAAAATTGTCTGAATTACTCGAGTCGAATCATGCTTAAACACTAAATCTTTAATGATATCATGGGTTTGTTCCCAGATCCCATCGACAAGCTTCTTTCTAGCTTCAGCAGTAATACCAGATTTGACCCTTAACTGCTCCCACAGCTTCTTAATATGTTGAATCTTTTCACCGTGTTGTCTATTCTTCTTTCGCTCGTCTCTCAAACGCTTTTGTTCAGCTCGAGCCTCCTTTGACTTTTGCGCCTTATCCTCATCCTGCTCTTCTTCCTCGTCACTATTATCCAGTTCGTCTTCATCACTGCTGTTATCCAATTCGTCTTCACTTTCCTTTTCCTCGTCCTCGGAGCTCATACTTTCGTCACTGGAGGATGGGACCTCTTCTTTTTCCTCTGGCTCTATTTTCTTAGCCTTCTTAATCTTACCACCATCAACATTGGCAAGCTTTCGCTTCCCGTTCTCCTTTTTTGTAATCACTCCCATTATATTTTCTGGTCGTTTTTTATCAGTAAATCTTCCATCGCCCGAAAAATTTATCATATAAAATTTCCCGTCCCGGAAAATCCCCAGCCGCACACGTTTTACCCGGACGGGCTCCCTGGATTGGTTCTCTGACATTAAATGGGTACTATAAGGCCATGAAGGACGTTTCGTGGTACGATGGAGGTATTTGCTTCTAGTATTGTGGCTGATGAAAGAAATGGGTTGCTTGCAAATTTTGCATTGACACTTAGAATTACTTAGAAGTGAGTGTGCCCGGACAAATGTATCCTAATAGCTCAAATATGCACATTCATGTTCAAAGTGGTTGGCAGATAGGCATATTCTTACTTCACACTGAAATAACGATGTCTATTTACGACAATCGATAGTGGCGAGACTAACCACCAAGCCTGTTTCCGACTCGGCGGTGGCCAGGTGTCTGAGCTCATCAGGTATGAACATTCCACAGGTTGTTTCATTATAGTGTTTGACGAAAGAGGAGTAGTCAACCTTCTAAATCCGGTGGAAGAAATTACTATCCGAATAGGGATTTATATGTGCATCTACCTGGACGAAGCAGAGCTATGCCCAATACAAACAATGCGCTATGACGAGGAAAGTGACTTTCACAGACCATTGTGGACAAGGCTTCCGGCAGATACGCAGCATCTGTCTGGTCGGATTCATCATAGTCATATCGACATTCGATTTAGCAGTGAATCAGCCAATAGAACTGCGGAGGAAGAAGTTTCCAAGGGCCCAACCGGCAACTGTCCCTTGGACAAAAGGTATAGACCTTCACGAGGAACAATAGAGTTTGAGGACCGAAGGGCGGATGAGCAGTATAACCTAAAACTAAGTCTTTTGGCTCAACCTCTGGCTCGAATTTCTGGGGCTGCATTGACTCCTGAGGTTGTCCGGGCCTCAAGGGATATTAGCGTACATTTTTCAAATCCATCTTCTTCAGAAATGCTCGGATCTGATGCGAGAAGAATTATATCTCGGCTGTCACGAATCCCATTCGCACCTCATAGGTTTGTCTGGCGTCTAGCGTCCATTTACCTGGCGGCCGTTTGGGCAGGTATTCATAAGGACGGACTGAAAGCGTCGCATGACATACCGGAAATATTTCCAATAAACTCTTTAACCTCATTTTCTGACGGTCTGGTTCAAACATATAGCTCCAAGGTGACGCAGCCTATTGTATTTGACTCAGACGAACCCGCAAGTGACAGTCGGCAATTATTGCCCATACTTGCACTGGCTGCTTCCAGTGATCCAAGATTCCGAACTTCCAAAAGACTGGAACTTCCAGCTGTGTCTTTGCAGTGGCCGGAGTTGCCTCGGACTCGTATTTATTTTGCTGGTCATTTAGAAGCGGCACCGCTATTTCCGCCAATTATTAGTCCGAGTCTTGCATTGAAGGCAGCTGCTCTGTGGTGTCGAAAGCATGGATGTGAGGCACTTCTAGAAGAATACATTGACACTATTTCCATTCTATGGACGAGCAACAATCCATCTAAAACACCAATTTTTGAATCTGACGAACTACGCATCTCACTGCCTTCGCTCAATACACGATCAACTATTCTGATTCCAATCTGTACTACAAGCAGGCGCATGGAGCCATCTCGGCGTTTAGAGGCTTTATGTACGTTTGACATTCATGCGTTGTTATGTCGAGGGGTCAACACTCGGCTATTGCTTTCATTTTTAGTAAGGGTGGCGACGTACGAGTTGTCCCATGAAGGCATTGGCGACCAGTGCCAGTCTACAGTACCAAGCATGGACTATGTAGAGCCGTTATCGTGGATACTTGGCTATTCTGGTCACCTTGGCGACGGTCTCAAATCTCTCACGGCCGTTTATTCCCACTATAGTCTAAAGCAATGGTGGTCAGATCACCAGCTGGCCTTACAGCAGGCTCAGACTCTGTTTCCAGATGTAGTTTCCAGGCTTGCGCACAAGATTGTCTTTTAAGTAGTCTCGTTTTTGTCCGTGATTTTTTTTTTTTTTTTTTTTGGTCCGGTTATTCGGTTGTACATGTATTTTGAATAAATAAGATGCCATTCAGTCAGTTAAACAGAATTAAGATTCCAACTTGGACAACGGTAATAGCTTATTCCTGGATCTTGGATCTGTGACAACCTGGCAGTCATCACAATGGACATGTCTCCATGTAAAATGCGAATAGCTTACCCTTCGGCTAGCACAACCAGTCAAAACCTTTACTACTAAATGCATATTCCCTTTCCAAAGAAAAGAAAAAAAAAAGAAAAAAGTTCATTCGAACTCACAATTCCATCTCAACGTCAGTGTCTTGATCAATACGCAGCTTCTCTGTCATAACATTCAGATGCTGGGGGTCTTCCATTTGCGCTGTCAGAGCTTCAATTTCTTCCTGATCCTGTCTCAACAGCTCCTCCAAATAATCCTGCTCCGTTAAACTGTTAGAATCGTCCCACCCTCCATGACAGTAATCATTATCGGCAGGTAAGGTAGTGGAGTGCTGCTCGACCTCGCGCTCTAAACGGGCAATTGTGTTTTCATAGTCAAGTCTCAAATATTCATCCGAAATTCCCTGTGACCCTCCTCTCGCTTTTAGGGCGTTCACCTCTCTTCGCCGTCGTAAATGCTCTTGGAACTGCGCGTTGCGACTCTGCCGCAGCCGTAATGGCGACGACTTGTCCTCCATTGGCCTGGTAGTTCGTCGAGTGGGAGTAACACTACTAGTCCCTCGACTGCCCTCCTCATTTGAGTCCTCCCTCATGGGCGAACTGCTCAGAAATGAAGACATGAGCCAACGTATCCCTGATTTCCTCACTCGAGAGCTCACACGTTTTAACCCATGTCACGTGGGAAGAAGGATACGGCTAGAGACGGACATCGGGGTCGGAGTTAAGAATGTCTAAACAATTTTTATTATTACATATTCACTATTGAAAGCGCTCTTTCAGGAGCCGCTGAATTAATATACATTCCTCAAGCTGTGGACTTATCTAGTGAGAGAGCGGTTGGAGAGTAATACGAAACAGAGAAGGGGGGTCAGGGGCCCCGTGACGGTTCGGAAGGTCTCGAATCGGAATAAAACGGCCGATGGGCATGAAGGAGTGCTGTGATTGGCCGGTGTTTTGGAAATTTCGTCCCCAACGACATAAATAAATAAAAGGTCCCAACGTCGGCCTTCTTCACCAACACATTTATCATGTCTGTGCCAGCTTTCAGTGACATCAGCAAGGCTTCTTCCGACCTTCTTACCAAGGACTTCTACCATCTTGCCAAGGGCAATCTTGAGATCAAGACCAAGGCTCCTAACGGGGTTGCTTTCACCGCCAAGGGCAAGCAGTCCCACGAGGGTGCCATCTCTGGTTCCGTTGAGTCCAAGTACGCTGACAAGGCTTCTGGTGTGACCCTCACCCAGGGCTGGACCACTGCCAATGTTCTTGACACTAAGATTGAGGTTGACGAGGCTTTCACTCCTGGCCTTAAGGGTGAACTTTCCTCCTCGTTCGTTCCATCCTCCGGTGCTAAGAACGCTAAGCTCGCTGTCTACTTCAAGCAGCCAGCTTTCCACGCCCGTGGTTTCTTTGACCTGCTCAAGGGACCTACTTTCACTGGTGATGTGACCGTTGGACATGACGGTTTCCTCGCTGGTGCTGAAATTGGCTATGACATCCTCAACGGTAAGATCACCAAGTACTCTGCTGCCCTTGGTTATGCCGCTCCAGCATACACCACCGCAGTCACTGCCACTGACTCTCTTTCTGTCTTCGCTGCCTCTTATTACCACAGGGTCAACCTCTTCACTGAGGCTGCCGCTAAGGCCACTTGGGATTCCAAGACCGGCCAGAACGTCGGTTTGGAGGTTGGTGCTAAGCACCGTTTGGATGAGTCTGCCTTCGCCAAGGCTATGGTTAACTCCCAGGGTATTGCCACTGTGTCCTACAACCAGATCCTCCGTCCAGGTGTCACCTTGGGTCTCGGTCTCTCTGCCGACACTCAGCGTCTCGGTGAATCTGCTCACAAGCTCGGCTTCTCCCTTTCCTTCGCTGCTTAAGTAGTCTTAATCTAGTACTGTACTTTTGGTTAGTAGCCTTTGCGCTGTGTTTACTGAAAACAGGTTAGAATATCATGTATTGCCTAATTCACTGCGGGCCAGGCTTCGTTTTATGTTATACATTGTGACTGAGAAACAAGCCTAAAAAGTCTTAGAGTTGTAGCCGTTCTGTGTCATTTGTTCGAGAATATCCTCGAGTCCCGTTATTTGAGCCACGAAAGGATGGACGCCAGACCAACAATAGAAATTCCCAATGTCGTGAGACTCCAGAAACCACCACCGCGGTGCTGTCTTTGCAGATTACGCAGGCGTTCTTCCTCTTCTTCGGCCTTTCTATTTCTATGCTTGTCATACCCTTGCTGCTGTTGATAATGCTTGTCAAAGTCAAAATGGGGTACGTCATAATTCGACGGTTGGCGATAGACTCGATTTAGTGGGTCGCCATCTCCTCCCTTATTGTACGAACGACCGTAGTTGTACACTCGATTCGGCCCCCCAGAAGTTCGTCGCATCCCTGACGGCGGTCGGTAGAAATTAGGTGGCTTGTTGTAATAATCCCTTGCACTTCGATGTGCACCATATACATCGTCATGGCTCGACCGATTGTTTGTATAATGGTCCTCGTGGGTCTGCAATGAGGCCCGTTTTTTGGGATCGCTCAACGTTTCGTAGGCATCCTTTATACTATGGAATTTTTTCTTGTTGCGCTCCTGAACTTCATCTGACTCTCCTCGCATGCGATCTGGATGATATTTTTTGGAAAGCTCGTAAAACCTGGCCTTTACCTGAGCTTGGGTGGCCGAGGGTGGAACCCCTAGAATTTTGTACGGTGAAGTCTTCATCTCAAACAAGTCAAGGGCCCTGTATCAACAATATAACTTCCAATTTCTTGCATTGGCCTACTATTCAAATCAACTCGTGGCACAAATGGGACGTGCGATACAGAGCTTCCGTTGCTACTGTATATTATTCAACTAGGATCTTTCCCGACCCCGGTCCGATAACACCGGAACTACCACTCAGGTAAAAAAAAAAAAAAAAGTATATATATATATATATATTACTAACAGTCTAGTAACTGTGCTATTGAAAACCCATAGATAGGTATACACTGAAGTCGAAATTCATTGTATTGGACTACATTACTACCCATGAACAAGTTTACAGTAGCTTGAACCGTTTAGAGGGTGAGGCTAGATGAGATTGGACTTTTGCAACGACAGAATCTGAGTCAAGCTTGAAGCGCTTATAGTTGCCTAAGCCGGAAGACGACCAGCCAAAGCCATGCATGCCAATTGCAGCAGTGGCAATGGTAGCCCAAGCATTGCCCACGTACGGCTCAAGAGAGATTACTTGGTTGGTAGAGAGAACTTCATCTTGATAAGCCTCGTCTTGCTCCCGGAATAGGTCCAAGCACGGCATTGAGACAAGACGCGCGGGAACTCCTGAATCTGTTAGCTTTTGAACAGCTTGATACGCAATACCAAGTTCAGCACCAGTAGATACCAATGTCACTTTTGCCTCTCTGTTTTCGACCACAACGTAGCCTCCTTTTAGGGCCTTCTTGCGGTCTGTATTTGGTACTTCGCAGACAGCCTCCCGAGAGACAGACAAAATGTAGGTCTTGTTATCTGGCTGAAGCGCAAGCCGCCAGGCAGCATAGACTTCTTCAGATGACGATGGCCGAAGGAAACGCACATTTGGCATGGATCGAAAGAGTGAATCTACTTCAACCGGTTGGTGAGTTGGTCCATTCTGTCCCTCGTTGATGGAATCATGGGCTGCGATATGGATCGACTTCAAGTTGCAGAGTGCAGACATACGCACGCCAGGCGCAGCGTAGAGGTAAAACATAAGGAAAGTAGCTGTGATAGGAATAAATGCTCCTGGCTGGTATGCGGAAATACCGTTAGAAACTGATGCCATGGCATGCTCTCGGACACCATAACGAACTGTGTTTCCGGCATAGTTGCCAGCTTTAAAGGTTGTTTCTTCGTGTTGTTTCAACTTACATGCTCCCCAAAGGTCAGCCCCTCCGGCCATTAGACCGGATGTTCGTTGCTGCTGCACAAGCTTTTCAAATATTTCCGCAGCCAAAGCTGTATGGTTGACCTTGAGTCCATCTAATGGTTTGGCAGGAGCATCTAGAATCGACTCGTCATATTCAAATTTGCCAGATATGAAATTCTTCAAGTCATGCGCCTCCTTTGGATATTTGGAATAGAAATCTTCAACCTGCTTCTCCCATCTATGTTCTTCTTGGACATTGCGATCAACATGTGGCTTGAAGTAGTCATAGGTTTCCTGAGAAACGGTGTGCGACGCGGTCTCCCCATTGGCATAAATTGCCAAGTCCTCATCAGTATACGTGCCATGATGAGCCTTTGCGCTATTTGCCCTCGACGTTCTATAGCCAATGGTAGTTCGAATGTTGATAAAAGTCGGCTTGCCTGTGTATGTCTGAGAGAGCTTTAGCGCATTCACGATAGATTCCACATTGTCTACACCATCAAAGACGTCAATGACATGAAACCCCGTAGCCCGCATCTTCTCATTCATGTCCTCGCTAGCAACCCACTCTAATGGACCATCACAAATCACGCCATTATTATCATAGATCACTGTCAAATTGTCTAGCCTCAGATGGCCGGCAATTGTGACAGCTTCCAATCCAACACCCTCTTGCAGGCAAGCATCACCCACCGTGCAGTAAATACGGGAGTTGATAACATTCTTCTCGCCTTCCTTGTTGAATCTAGCTCTTAGATGTCGATTGGCAATGGCCATGCCTACTGCATTAGCCACTCCCTGGCCCAACGGTCCCGTGGTAATTTCGACACCAGCAGTCTCAATTTCAGGATGTCCGTGGCATTCTGTTTGCTGGTTCTTCAACCCGTCATTCGCATAATTCTTCAAGTCAGCTATTCCAATCGACTTGTATCCAGATAGATGCAACATCGTATATTGCAACAGACCAACATGCCCGTTTGACAAAACAAATCGGTCACGATCAAACCACTCTGGATTTTGCGGGTCATATCTCAATATGTGTCCCCAAAGAGCAGTGCCAATTGCTGCCATGCCAATGGCTGAACCGCCGTGACCGGATCCATTCTGGCGACAACACTCGATAACTAATTTGCGAATCTCCCTCAAAACGCCCTGCTCACTGTTTTCTGTTCCCGCAGTCATGACTACTACACGATGGAAACTACTTCTGAGGTCACGTTGCCCTTTATATTATACCCCCCGGACTGCAATCGTCCACATCCCCACACTGGTGTTTTTTTGGAACAGAATGCTCCGAACCGTAGATCGGTTCCTACAGTAGTAATTCCGCTGTCGATCCGAACCCCACAATCAGGTTCCCGCCACCGGCGGATGAAAATAATATACCGACAGGCTTACACACGGAAAGTACACCTCCGTTGAACTTTTTATTGGCCAGTGTCATACTCTTGCATTTCTGACGGATTATTAGACCTAGTAGTGGGCAGGGGAAATTTCAAATTCAAGTTTGTACTGTTGTAATTGCTCTTAAGACCAACGTACATGTCTGTTCCAATTATTTTCCATCTGATGCTAGTGCACCATATAACGAAAAGGAGAGTCAGTCTTGGCTCCTTCAAGTCTGCCTGTTCTCCTGAATTCGGTTTGTGACAGTACTATACAATGAGTAAATGTTCTTTGGATACTTACTCTTAATGTTAGGGGAAATAGTAGCATTGAAACTGGTGAATGTGTCATGGAAATTGGAGTTCGCTAGTCAAAAGAGGACCTGAGAGCTATCACTCCATAAACTACTTAACCAAGACCTTTTTTTTCCCCCTTGATCTCAGAGTGAACAGAGGTATTGTCTACTCTTACCTACTATATCAGTTCTGTTCAGCATCCACCTCCCCCTTTGGTATAGAATTGGGGATTTGGACTTCTCTATGGCCTGATCGTTGCATACATTCTCAATGAACATCAAGTAATTATACAGGGGGTAAATCAATCTCATTCCGCTCTCTGGCTCAGAGTAAAACATACTTTCGCCTACAAAACGTGTCAACATATTAACAAAGCTTTATTATTATTATTATTATTTCTTTTGTACTCCCGCGGAATAGAGGTGAAAGAGGGAAAGTTGTTCCCAAAGCTCTGCAAATTTAACTGCAGTGGCCCTGTCGGAGTGAAGATGTACCGATAGAGCAAGGGTGGTAAATTGTAGATCACTGCGCACCTTTGACAGGAGTTCAATCGCACTGTCAAGGCGAAGGCTACTTGATTAATCATCTAAATAGTCCACATTGTGAGAACTGGACGCTGTTTCTACTGTTGTTTCTTATGTTAATACTACCGACATTTGAGGAAGATGTATATCATCCATATTAACAGATCTGATGGCTAAACCCCTCCCTGAGAATAATAAACCCCACATTGCCTTTCGGGGTATAAATAACGGGTGTTGTGCCAGGTTTCTGCTATAAACCATGTTTAGTGAGTCAAAGATAAAGGAACCTTCGATTGCAGCAAAAGAGGAAGACGGATTCGACCTGAAGGAGGAGATAGTTGGGGTCCCGCATTCCCTGCAGCACATGAGTGATGACGAATTAGAACAATTTGAAAAAAAACTGAAAAGAAAAATTGATTTGAGGATCATTCCAATGACTATGCTGATGTACATCCTCAACTACTTGGATCGCAACAATATTGCAACTGCTCGACTGGGATCATTAGAGAAGGACCTAAACATGTCTTCAACACAATATCAAACAGCCATCTCCATTTTATTCGTGGGTTATATTCTTATGCAGATTCCTTCAAATATGCTCTTAAGCAAAATGGGAAAACCATCCATATATCTCTCAGCTTGTATGTTTGTCTGGGCTGCCATCTCAACCTGTACTGCAGCCGCATTTAACTTCTCTGGTCTAATTGCAATCCGGTTTTTTCTTGGCATTGTTGAAACCGCATATTTCCCTGGCGTCCTCTACGTGTTTTCGTCCTGGTATACCAAGGAAGAAGTTGCCTTTAGGACATGCATCACTTATTCTGGTTCAATGTTTTCTGGGGCTTTTGGCGGGCTCCTTGGTGCAGCAATTATTGACCATATGGATGGTCTCGGTGGTTTGGCATCTTGGAGGTGGCTCTTTTTAATTGAGGGTTTAGCCACACTTGTAGTCGTGCCCTTTGCATATTTCGTGCTTCCGGACCTCCCTGCAAATACGAAATGGCTTAGTGAACAAGAACGCGACATGGCCTTATGGCGCCTGCGGAGAGAAGTTGGAAAAGACGATTGGCTGAATTCAGCGGATGATTCTACGGCCCTCGGCTTTAAAATGGCTATGAAGGATGTCAAGGTTTGGATTAGTGGTATAGGCCTCATCTTCTACGCTGCGGCAGGAGCAGGTATTCAAAATTTTTTCCCTTCTGTCGTAGCATCGTTAAATTACAACACTACCAAGACTTTGCTTTTAACGGTTCCGCCATATATGCTCTGTGTTATCGTCACTTTTGCGAACGCCTATCATTCTGGCAAATCTGGGGAGCGGTATTATCACACGATCGGAGGAACTATTGTCGCCTTAGTAGCATTCATCATTGCACCTTCTACACTCAACAATGGAGCTCGGTATTTCGCAATGATGATTATGATGCCAGGAATTTTCTGCGGATTTACAATTCTACTAACGTGGGTTCCGAAAATCATCACGAGGCCTGCATCCAAACGGGCAGTAGCCTTAGCTTTCGTCAACGCCATATCTAACTCCTCGTCGATTTGGTCATCCTATCTCTATCCGAGTTCGTCTGCTCCAAGGTATTTACTGGCTTTTTGCTGTAACGCTGCCTTCATGGTTTGCGCTATCATCTGTGTTACCATTCTACGTTTTGTCCTGATCAAATTGAACAAAAAGCTTGATCGAGGAGAATTGGACTTAGAAAGAGAGTTTGGATCTTCGGAACAAAATGAAGCAGCCTATCGTACCTTTCGTTTTCCTTACTAAGCATATATACTTTGATGGTTTTTTAACTGCATTTGTACCTTGGCCAGCCCATATCCTACCAGTAAAATATAGGGCATCCACTAATTGGTTAATTACCGACATAACCTTGAAGTATCCTGGTAGGCAGGTTTTGAAATATTGATATTCAAAGGAAAAGCAGGAATAATAAAACTTGTAAACGAAAAAACCAGGGTTTAAAAACCCTTATAGGACGGACTGGAATGGGGGGGGGGTAATTTTTAGAACTACAAGTTAATCGCAATCGTCCATAGCCTTAAATTTTCTAAGGAAATGAAAAGAGGAAATCACTGGAAACGATTTTATTCCTAGCAAAATACATTTAAAGTCAATAAAAAAGGCAGGAAGCCAGGAGAAATAGTCTAAATTGTTAACACACCTTTACGATATATCCTATCATAAGCGCAAAGGGCGGTCAATGCAATTTACCTGTCTTGACAGATATACTTTTATCGCCTACTCCATGGTACAACAAAGATCCGAAGCTATTTTCAAGTGTTTGGATGTAATCCAGAAAATGAAAATGTAAAAAGCCTTTCATAGAATTCTAAGTCGAATGTGTTGAGCTATAGATCTGCTGTAACTGAGTAATTGAGTCCACAGGTTGGCCACTATTCCTTTTAAAATTTTTCTGAGCGTTTGAACGAGCAAAGGTTGCTCCCTTGGGTTGCCTGTTTTTCGAAATCCCTGATATATTGTGCTGTGAACGGACGCATTTTTTAGTATTATCCTTCTTAGCTGCAGCAATAGTAGGGAACATGTATCCTGGAAGATTATTTCTCTGTTTTCCTGCAACTGTTATGCACTCTGATTTTGGTTGCTTCTCTGCGCGGATACAATTTTTCGAATTATCCAACTCGGCCCTCTTGATTGTTGATCCTGCAAAATTTCCCGTCACTCTCTCATCCGCAGTAAATTCAACGGCATTGGCCGACGGATACTGAATTTCTGACTTATTTGGTAGCGTGTCAAAAGCGCCAGTTGCTCCACTGCTCTTCATTTTAGCAAATTTTTGTTGTGCAGCGTAACTTAAAGATAGCTGGCACATTTCTCTCTCCGTTATACTATTGCCTTTTGTAGTAGCTAATGGGCATTCAAATGTTACTTTGTCGGTGTTAGTTTCGATCAATGGGGCTCTCATCCGTTTAACCGTCTTTGCTTTTAAGGATGATTCAGCTATTTTGGCATTCAAAGCATTTGCAAGCTTTGCCCAATAATTCCTTTCAGCAGGATCATTTTCAATACCATGTCCCTTGAAGGCTGTAAGGATACTGGCGCTGCTTTCATTTCCACCGTCATGCATAGCAACCTTTTCTTCCAATAAAGCATTCTGCATTCTAGGCGAGAAGCTGGATTCTGGCTGATAGTAATCTGATTCCGGTCCACTTTTTTCTGGAAAATAATACCCTGGACTACTTTCGTTCGTCCTACAAGCTGTTAGCCTTGAAAACAATTTTTTTTTTTGCTTATTTCTAACCTCTCAGTGGAGCCCGTGCTGACACTATCGCTTCCATCCATAACGGGCCAGTGTGGGGCTGAAAAATTGTTATTGTAGTTGATGGTAGTAAATTGATTAGCTTGTATAGATTAACCAGTCTTTTACCGTGGTTTTAGCAATTATAGCCAGGATTATTGACTAGCACAAAGTGTATTAGATATCACGCCCACAGCCCTGGAATAATGACTTCCCTTTGCGCGTTTATAGCTATATAGCCAACTCAATTTTATCCTTTATCAATTATTCCGCCTATTGGGAGTAACCTTGTATCAGTAAACAGGGGCCAATTCAGGCTGTTACATCCATATTCATAATACAGATTCATTTTCCTAATTCTTGTGATAATAATAATAAATAACCAATCTACAGCTCGCTACATACCATACTTATAATTAATAGAGTACAACGGACTCACATTAAGCAGGAGAGTTCGAACGTCGGCCCTGTTCGGGCGTTTCCACATGTTGACAGGTCGAGACATTGGTTGGTGCCAATATGCTCGATGTAAATTTTTTCAATCACTTGTTTCCTCCTGTATCAATGCAGTATCTCCACTGTAGCAACCCAGATAGCCCCGCAACCATTAGATGAATCACCAGCCTGCTGTGAAGAAGAGCTCACCTTGAGACCACAGATGGATTACGTAAGCACAATTGCAATTTGACATTTAATCAATTTATTATACCGCCTGTTGAGTAAACCCACATCAGTCAACAAGGACCAAGCCAGGCGGTTGTTTCCATATTTAATAATACATATTCATAATATTTCAAAATTCTTGTGATTTCAATCACTTGTTTCCTCATGCACTAATGCAGTATCTCCGCTTTAGCGACTCAGACAGACCCGGAATCATT